>ML675605.1:7574897-7664728 GCA_007922155.1 Mesoclemmys tuberculata
CCCCCCCCAGCCGCGGTCGCCCCCACACACTCGCCACTCCCGCCCTTCCCCCCCAGCCGTGATCGCCCCCACACACTCGCCACTCCCGTCCTCCCCCCCTGGCCGCGGTCGCCCCCTCACCCACCGCCTCCAGTGCCGGCCCCTCCCTTACCTCCCCTCAGCGCAGAGGTCTCTGCGGCCTCCCTCCCCGCTGAGGGAGTGACACGCCTCTCCTCACCCCCCAACTCCGGCGGCGGCTCCCCGCCCCAGAGCGGGACCATCTCTGCCCCCAATGTCCCCCCCACTGGCCGGTCACTCGTCTCCTCGCCGCCCCTTACCGTGGCGCGGGCGGCCGAGGGGCTGCTCCGCCGGGCGCGGCGGGGGCTCGAGCGCCCCGAGGGGCGCCCCCCACAGCGGCAGCAGCAGGGCAGGGAGCAGCGCGCAGAGCCGGAGCCTCATGGTCCGAGCGCGGCTCCCGCTCACATGGGTCCGGGAAGCCTCCTCCGCTGCGCCCAGGGGCAGGCGCCTCCCTCAGCGCGCCCGACCGCCCCCCGGGACAGGCCCCCAGCGCGCCCGGAAACCCGGCTGCCCGCGGAGCATTGTGGGCGCGGCGGGGCCGCCGCCATCTTGTCCCGGGGCCCGTCCCGGGCGGGGCGGGCCCCGCAAGGGACGTGCTGGGGGGCGGGGGCCCAGGCCGGAGACGGAGCCTCGCCTCCCAGTTACACGCCCGGGCGCCGCGGCTTGCCCGCCGCGCTGGGCACCGAGCGGCCCTTCCCCGGCGGGGCCTCGCCCGGACACCGGCGCTGCCCGCTGCTCTGCGAACGGCCCCGTTTCGGGGCCCTGGTGCCAGTGCGGCCGTGAGCCGGAGCAGCGTTCCTGGGGGGACAGGAGCGGGTCAGGCTGCTAGCGCTGTGTGTGCACAGGGGCCGGGACCTGGGGGGCTGCCAGAGCCCGCCTGACGTGGTCTCCATCGTGGACCGGGTTTGCGGTTTGGTTCAAGGGCTCTCAGCTCTCCCGCTGTACAGGTTGTTCCCGCACCCCTGGGCGCGCACGGGCCCGCGCCGTGCCTGGCCCGAGGGGGCCGGGGTTGAGGTATGTGTGGGCCAGCCGATATAACAAATAGCCTTAGTGTAATACACGCACTCTCTTCCCAAATCCTGTTACAGTGTTGTGGTTAAAACGCGTGGGGGTCATCTGGGTTGCAAGCCTGAACCGGGATTTAGGCCCATAGGAACTGCCCTACTAGGTGGGAACGACAGTCCGTCTAGCCTGGTACCACGGCTTGGGCAGCGAGGAGTACTGTGGTGCTTTCGGTAACAAAGGAAAGGCAAGGGACATGTAGGTGACATGACAGCACGCTGCCTTCCCAGAGGCAAGACATGCAATGTCACTTGAAGATTGGATGGGCTTTTGAAATCGACAGAAAAGTATCTGTTGGTGATGGTTCATATCAAGTCTGGGAGCATAATGTACAAATCTCAGTCCATGAACAAATTTGTGATGGGAAGGGGAGGGAGGTGTCATTTGATTTGTAAAATTTCCACAGACTCATAGTTTCAATGGTGTAAATCTCTGCAGCGTGTCAGGGGGAGAGGGGTCACTGGCTCCCTGCTCCCTGTCCTCTGATTGGTGGAAATTTTGATAATCACAGTGTAGTCGGAGATAAATTGAATCAGGTATCATCTGAAAGCCTTTTGTCCTGTGAACGCAATGGCATCGAACATGACAAAATTAGAACAATGATGTAGATTCACGAGTGTTTAAAAATCAACTTTTTAAAATTATACAGTAATGTATTGCTTACATAAAAAGGACAATGATTTTTGGTAATCGTAGGGAAATTAACCTTGACATTTATTCATCAATGTCACCATTAGTGTCATCTCCATTTCGGGTGCTACTGCTAGACATGTCTGCATGGTGTTTCCCACATAACTGGTGTGAGCAGTGCAGTGTCTACACTAACACTGCGTTGACCTATGTCAACGTAAGCACTATGCCTTTCGCGAAGGTGGAGTTAAGTCGGCGAAGCAGGCATGTTACATCATCAGGAGTGATATTTTAGGTAGTCACAGAGCTAAGTCGACATAAGCTCCCTTGCATTGACCTAACTATAATATAGACCAGGGAATAAGTGCATGAGTGGTACATGAGGATGAGGGTATAAATTGCAGAAGTAGAAATAAACTAACAGAAAATATAGGATGCATAGTAGGAAAAACAACAAAATTAAAGTAGTTGTTTTTCTATCTAAAAAACTAGGCTATATAAAACCATAATAATATCCCAAGAGAAGTGGTAGAACTCATTGTATATGACTTCTGAAACTAGACTGGACAACGTGTTACAAAGTATCTTGTAAGGAATAATCCCCCCACTGGCAGGAAGATGGACTGGATGAGTTCATTAGTCTTTTCCATTCTAAGTTCTGTGATATTCTTCAAAGTACTCTACCCCTACAGTGATTTAGGAGTTTCTCAAAACAAAATCATTTGTATAGGGAGGGCTTCAGGTTTGCACAACATAAAGGAAAATTGGACACAGTACTGAGAACAGTTTTAGAGAATTCAAATGAGATAGCAGGTCATATAGCCATACCTCGTGGTTGTATTAGGACAAAATTAGTCCCTCTCTTTATTGATATGGATCTAGCCTACTACGGACTAATGAGATCTGGAGTCTCTCTAAACTAGCAATCCCTAATTGCTAAAGAGTACACAAGTTTTCCAGAACTTCTCTGTTTCTTCCCTGCTTTCTCTTCTGCTCTCCTAATGCATGAAAGTAAAGATACCAGAACTAATGGCTCTACAAAAATATAATAAAACCTGGAAATTTGAGCTGCCTTCTTATTAACTAATACTTCCCTCAGTTCTGTTTTCCTGAACTGTCCCTTCTTTTATCTCTATGGATGTTTTTCTTTTTCTTCCCATATAGCTTCTCATCTAGCCTTCCTCTCCACATTTCCATTAATGCCATTCCACCAGTCTTCCTTTATGAAACATGTAGGATAGTATTCTATATAAGTGGTCCAACATTTTACAATATTAATGTTGCAGAGTTTTGGACAACAACTCTTGTTTTGCTGCTATAAGAAATATACTCCTTTCCCCTGTCTGCCTAGCAAGATAGAAATTTGGTCATAACCCATTCAATCTACTTATCCCTTATTTTTTAACCCCAGAGGGCTTCCATGATCTTCCAGAATCATGTTGTTGCATTTCAATTGGCTTACCTAGCCCACCAAGCCAAGTTGGGAACATCACTGCTCCTATACTATAATACATGCAGGGGCACAGAGAGGTGTGCTGATGTGATAGGGCTGCTAAAAACAACAGCCTGAAATTGTGACTTCAAGCAAGTATTGTGACACCTCAGGGAGGTTTGATTGAAACTAGCCACATGCTCTACAGCTCTTCAGAATTAATCTGCCCGGAGAGAGAGTACATTACTATGAAGTTATTTTCCTGCTGGGATCTTTTCAAAGGAGAAAGTAATTCTTAATGTCTGTGCTTTCTAGCATAAGTGATATTTTCCACATCAACCAGAAGACAGGGCTGCCATTCTTCTGTCTGTTCCTTTCCTACCCTCTAAAAAGATGACTGCACATTTTTTAGAAATCCATAAATATATAACTAGCAAGAGCCAATGCCTCTGTCTCTCTAATAGATTTTTGTGCTAATGGAGATTTATTGGGAAAAAAAGCCTGACTACCTTGTTAGATCCAATCATGTATTAATGAAGTCTACCAATTAGGGCTTAAAGGCAGATCCATTCTTGAATTATCCAGGCTTGTTCTCCTGTTACATGGCAGTATGACAAATATAAAAGGCTTGAGATTTGTTGGGCAGTTGGTTCATTTGCTAGCACAAATCTGTGGTAATACTTTTTGTGGCCGCAAATGCTTTAAAACAGAAAAGGACTGAAAATTCTTTCAAAGATTTTAAAAATATATTCCAATGGTTCCTTCTACCCATGGACAGACATCAGTGCCATCGGAAAAAATGAACATCCTTGGCACCAGCATTTGAGGTGATTTAACCAGCGTTTTGATTGGTTCTATTTTCTCTGCAAGAAAGCATATTGCTATCATCTGTGATAATGTGGAAGGAAACAGAATCTAATTATCAGGTAAGATAAATGTTCTTCTGGATAAAAGCCTTTGAGCAGGCTAATGTATTTTAAGAAGATATTGTTGAGGATATGAAGACTGCTAACGAGGAGCTATGTAAAGTAATGAAATGTGGGCTACACTCCAGCTCTACTGTTTTGAGGTATGGGGAGAGAAGTGAATTAACTGACAGCCACTACACCCCAGCAATCCATATGAAATCTGGCATCTAGGCACTGAACATGGGACTGTTGAACTGCAAAAAGAATTCACAAAGAACTTAATTGGATGTATCTGCCCACATGAAGATAAAAGAACTTTGACTTTGACATCTACCCTACACTGTATGCTTTTGCCAAAACCCTATGCTCATAAGGGGCCCATATCTGCATGCCCTGCACAGACCTGAGTTCTTATGCAAGTAGTAGGGTTACTTAAGTGAAAAAGAACTACTGAGCACAAGGACTGAAGAAGGGTGTCCTTAGTTTTGATGCTGCTATCCATGGGAGTTTGCCTGAATTAGACATATGCCCCAATCCTGAAAGCAGCTCCAGGCAGACAGACCCCAGTCCCCCCATGAAGCAGTATGCTCGAAGTAGGCGCAGAGTGACACTGTCTGGATTAGGGGTGACCATTTATAACATTATTGATATCAATATCGCAAAAATACAACATATCTGGCAAAATATGCCATGTAAGCTATCATTGGAAAAGTTATGATTTACTGAATATGATATATTGATAAATGAGCTTATCATCTTTGTATTGTAAACTATGAAAGTGTGCGATATTTCTGTGTCTAAAACTGGTGCTGTGCTACTAGGTGACGCTCCCAACAGATTAGCCTCAGAACTGTCCAGCCTGGTTGAGGGCCAATCAAGGGCCATCAGTGATACAAGGAGCCCAGGGAGAGAAGCCAGGGGCTGCACCTATGAGTCATTAGGATGTGTAGATACATGCCTGTGAACAGGGAACTCCAAGTGCTTTTCTATGCACGTGTGCTGTGGGCTTATGTTTGAAACAGGCCACATGGCAAAAAGGCATAAAAGGCAGCTGCACCATCTCCATCTTGTCTTCATTTCTGCTTCCTCTTACCTCTGGATCAACTCCTGTACAACTGAAGCTGTGAAACAAAGGATGGAGACCCGGTACTGGATATACACCAGAGGAACTGTACAAGCCTGCAAACTCCACAATACTATTGAAAATCTGATATATGGGGACTTTGAAGTCATTTGTATGTATTTGATTGCCTTGATCAATTAATATCTCTCTTGTTTGTTTCTTTTCTAAAACCTTTAGTTTTAGTTACTAAAGGATTGGCTGGCAGCGTGGTATTTTGGGTAAGATCCAAACCAACATCTGGTAATGTGGCTGACCCTTTGGGGATCAGAGGAACATTTTGATAAAGGGAATAGAGTTTTGAATAACTTATCTCTGTACCGGACCTAGTTGCTGATTGGGAGCCATGGACTGAAATGCAATAGAGAGGGCTGTGTATTTCTTTTTTGGGGCTTCTTGATAACCAGTGTAGAGAATCAGGAGCACTGTTTGTGACTGGGTTGGGGAATGTAACTTCAGTGTTAGCCACCAGTTTTGGGAGAATCTGCTCTTCTTTTGCAGCCTGCATTTTCAGTGCGTTACCCTACGCACATATGAGTCACAGATATCCACCTGTGCTGAGTTCTGTGCAGAACGAGAGTGTAGTGTGGTCTTAAAAAATACTCTGCTGTGCTGGTGTGAACAGACTGCAAGGGAATACCCCTGCACAGGAGGCCAGCTGCACAGCAGGCTCTATGCACCTCCATCCAACCATGCAGAAGACCCTGGTATAGAAGGCAGACCAAGTCAGGAAGAAGAGTACCAAGCATTCCTTCCCCTAGGAAATCCTGCACTCCTGCAGCGGCCCAGTGAGGTAGGGACACAAGTTGGAGCTACCCTAACTTTTACCAGGGGCTAAACCAGCCCGTGGCAACCCCAAAATTGGAGAAAAACAAGCCACCTTTTCTCTGCCCTTGTGTTGGCCGAGAGATGAATCTGTCAAAGAGGCCTTGATTCTTCACTGTTTTCAACTTTGTGGAGCTATTCACGTCTGAGCAGTGAATGTCAGTCAGTACCATTCTGGTCTGGTAGTATTCTACACCCACTTTGCACAGAGGTAAATGTCTGCAAAGGACTGAGGGCCAAATCCTACTCGCCTTTCTCACATAAGTGTAGCCCTGTGGACTGCAATGGAACTACTCACATATGAGTAAGGAAAACAGGATCTACCCCATTTTGAGGACCTCCTCCAATGGTTTTGTGTGGTATCCTGGCCCAGGGGAAGTCAATGGCAAAACTCCCAGAGACTTCAATGGGGCCAAGATTTCACCACTTATGTATAACCGTCCTGCAGAAAATCTTCACTCGGATATCTATTTCAGTACAGTTAATGATGTTCTGTCTCTATCATTTTTGTGAAATGTATTTGTAGGATTCCATCTCTTCCCCAGCTCTCCCTACCCTTGCTCCTGGAGACCCAGTCCCTCTTATTTCTAAGTCTGTGCTTGTGACCCTAGGAGCTCCTCAGTGCCAACTGGCAAAGAGTCATGGTTCTGTGACAGGAACTCCTATCTGGCCTGACAAATTTGCTAAACCTAATATTTTGCTGTTATAGTATTTATCTAGCTCTCGTGTGAGATCTTAAATGAAAGCCAAAATCATGCTCTTCAATATTGTGAAATGTGTGTACTCATCACATTAAAAGAATTATGTCTGTAGACTGAAAACATGCCCTTATAGTTTGTACCAAGCTGTTACTCCCCCGTAGAGGTGAAAAACCGGTTTTGCCAGACAAAGGGATGTATATTCACATGTTCGCCTGGGTTTATATGTAGATTAAGTATTGTAAACCAAAAACAATTGGAGCCATATTTGCATTTCAAGTCAACATGAGAATGTGAAGATAACTTGAAGCCATCACACAGAGCACACAAGGTGGTGGTGGTGGAGGGCTGTCATCTGGATGTGGGTCAAAACAATGAGTTTGGAAAATAAAAGAAGCAAAAAGCCATTTTGGTATCCATTTACTGAGGAAACCCCTGGAAGGGGCTCAGGACAGTCATGAAAAAGTGGATCCTTCTTTAGACTGAAAACCAGCAACTGTATCAAAGACCAAATCCTTGGCAGAAGACCTACTTTGTTAAATAGGGAAGGTAACCATTAATAAGGGTAGTTCTAGGGTTACGTGTTATGTTTTGTTTTACTTGTGTAACCAGCTTTGTTTCCATTCATCCTTGCTCAGTACCTCTGAATCTTTCTTAATAAACTTATGATGGTTTTCACTAGAAATGTATTTCAGTGCTGTGTTGTTATAAGGGACCTGATCCTGAGCTGTACAAGTCAAGCTGTGCGCACTCTGGCTTTCTGGGGACAGCTTCCCTAGTAATTATACTGAGTGTCTACTGCCAGGGGCTAGGTACTGAAGGGAACACTGTGAGGACTCGGGGGGCTGGTGGGAACCAAGCACTAGTCTGCACAGAAAGGGCAAGGTCTGTGGAGACCTGGAAGTCAATGCTCAGGGGGCCAAAGACTGTTGAGGTCAGGGACCTGATCCATAGCAGACACACACAAGGCTGCATCATGCTCAGGGCGAGTAGTGGTGGAGTGCCTCACATCCTGGCTGCCTCTGTGGAGCATCACAGGGCTTTTCCTCATCCTCTCCCACTCTCCCCTTGTTTCGTTTCAGCCTTTGATCTCTCATGATGTCTTCCTTTCTATTCACTGGCATTTTCCTTTGTCTTCCTTCTCTCTCAGCTGAGGGCATGTGTACAAAATGTAGGTCCTCTCTAATGCCCCCATTGTGTCGGCTATGTGCAAAAGAGCTGGATTATTCACTAAAATGCACCATATTTATGCCAGAATGAAGCCACACTGGCAGCTAAGCAAATGAGCCAGCTCAGCTTTACAGCCAACTGGTGGCTAGAAGGCGGTTGAGGTGGGTCTAACAATGCTGATAACAGACTAGCTCCACTACCAATTGGTCAAGGATCCTCCCAAAAATCAGATGACCCTTCGATAAGTCACCTCCCTGTGCCTCAGTTTCCCTATCTTTGAAGTGGGGATAATTATATTGTTCTCCTTTGCAAAGTGTTTTGAGATTTACAGATGAAAAGCAGTATAGAAGAGCTATGTATTATTGTTACAAACTACAATCTCAAGCACTGGTAACTGTGGTGCTGTCCCTGAATAATTATTAACAAAATGTCACTGCTAGCAATGTTTTCATTTTGCAGTGAAAATAACAGATTGGCAGACATTTATAGGGTCCCAAAAATGGACCCTGTAGGTGGAGTGTTTGCAAAGGCCCTAGTGGCCAGCCCTGAGGAACTCTTTCTTATTCCTTACAAGCCTACCTTTCTGGATGGGTGTGGAGCACAGGCAATTTGAGCAATTTGTTAACTGCCAGATCCGTGGTAGGACTTCTGCACTCTGTCACGGCTGTGAACTTCAGAACAATAGTACCTCATAACTGACCCGGGGAACTAGTTTAGCTGAAAGCAAATTAAAAAGATTGACATTCAAAAATATAATGTTCAAGTGGATGTTTATTCTGAGAAAATGCCTGTTATTCAAAACTGTGGTTAAGCAGACAGAGCTGTAATCAAAGGAATCAAGAAAGCCTTTTGAAGTTCCAGAGGAAATGTGTGGCAAATACAATCAAGAATGAAGTTCAAAGGAGTCTCTGCATTCAGTTCGTAACATTTAGGCAAAAACATGGCGCCTGATTCTGATCATACACCAATGATGTGTAATTTCAACTGTTAAATGTTCTGTATGAGCAAACCCACATTCCATTGGTGTTATGAGACTGAGGGAAGATGGTTACAAAACCAAAACAAAAATATCAAGCCATGTCACTTTCTACTAAGCTAACCTTTTGATTTTATCATTGCCACCCTGGATCCTCCTCCTTTTCTCTCTGACTGATTATGATCTTAACAAAGGCCAAGCTTGTTAACCACTTTCTGACATGGTTTTGTCCTTGTTTACACTTGTAATCAAACCATGCTCAGTGCTGGTTCAGCTTTTTTCCCCTTAGCAGACCCCTTAGGGCTGGCTACGGCATCCCCTGGAGCCCCGCATACATGCCACGGTATATGAGGCGCTGCCGGCCCTACACCCCCTCGGTCTCTTCTTTCTGCCAACTCTGGCAGCAGGGGCGGGGGATGGGTTGTGGAATGGATATGAGCAACACATCTTGAAGAACATCAGTTACTGGTAAGTAACCTTGTTTTCTTCTTCGAGTGCTTGCTCACATCCATTTCACTATAGGTGACTAACAAGCAGTATCTTTGGAGGTGGGTCGGAGTTACCGGTGAGCTGCCCTCAGCACCGCACTGCTGAATCCTGCGTCCTCTCTCGCCTGCTGGACAATGCGTAGTGAGATGTGAAGGTGTGCACCAACAACCAGGTGGCAGCTTTGCAGATTTCCTGCAGGGGCACTGTCTCCAGGAAGGCTGTAGACAAGGCTTGAGCTCTGGTTGAGTGCGCTGTGATGGTTCCCGGGAGTGACACCTTTGCCTGCTCATAGCAGAACTTAATGCAGGACGTAATCCACGAGGAGATGTGCTGGGTGGAGGCAGGTGAGCCTTTCATCCAGTCAGCCACTGCGACAAAGTGCTGCATCGATTTCCAGAACGGCTTTGTGCGCTTGATGTAGAAGGCCAGGGCCCATCTCAAGTCCAGGGAGTGCCACTTCCTCTCCTCCTCTGAACCATGAGGTTTGGGAAGAAACATAGGGAGAAAAATATCTTGATTACAATTAAATTGGGAAACCACCTTGGGCAGAAAGGCCGGGTGGAGCCTCAATTGAACCTTGTCCTTATAAAGCATTGTGTAAGGGGGCTCCAAGGTCAGTGCTCTCATCTCGAAGGAACTCCTAGCTTAGGTAATGGCCACCAGGAAGGCCACCTTCCATGAAAGCAGGACCAGAGAGCATGAAGCCATGGGTTCAAAGGGGGGGCCCGTGTGTCTCAAGAGGACCAGGTAGAGATACCAGGGAGGCACTGGGTCACGGACCTGTGGCTAAAGCCTCTCCACCCCCTTAAGGAACTTGACCAACATGGGATGGGAGAACAATGATCTCCCCTCTAGTGGCTGATGGAAGGCTGAAATGGCCACCAGATGAACCTTCAATGAGGCCAGCGCCAGACCCTGGAGCTTTAGCTGGAGCAGATACTCCAAGATCACCTGTATAGGCAAGAGGCTGGGATTCCACCCAACAGATAAACCGTCTCCACTTAGCCACACTTAGTGATCTGTGTGGAAGGTTTCCTGCAGCTGAGCAGGACTTGCTGGACCTGCACCAAGCAGGCTCTCTTTCCCTCCATCAGCTTCCAGGCCGTGAGGTGCAGGGATTCCAGGTCCAGGTACAACAGGCGACCATGGTCCTGGGAAAGGAGGTCGTGTTCTCTTGGGAGTTCTAGGGGTGGGATGAACGAGAGGTCTAGCAGCATGCTGAACCAGTGCTGTCTCGGCCAGGCTGGAGTGATTAGTATATGAGGAGTTGTTTGTGAGAGGGGTCCCTGAAGAGGGATGGGGGGGAGGGTTGTTTAGGGGAGTAGATGTAAACTGGAGGGCATAGCCCACCAAAACCACCCCAACGACCCAGCGATTCAAAGTAATTTTGGCCCACGCGGAGTGGAAGGGTGCTAGGTGGTTTAAAAAGGGGCAGGATGGATCCTGAAGAACGGTTGGGGCACTACCATCAGGTGCACCATCAAAAGTGCCTCCTTTGGTTGCCCGACCTCCTGGGGGGCCCTTGTTGCGGGGCTGAGGATGAACTAGGGGGCTGATTGTGTCTTCTAGACCCCCTATTTCTATCCTGTTGTCTATAGGACTGGAATGGCCTAGGCGGAAACCTTTGTTGCTGCTGCGCCTGGGGGCATGACTGACGCCTAGAAAACTGAGGCATGTAAAGGCCCAGGGAGCGAAGCGTGGCCCTGGAGTCCTTCAGACGGTGCAACTTTCCATCAGTCTGGTCCGAAAACAAGGCCAACCCGTCAAAGGAAAGGTCCTGGATGGACTGCTGAACCTCTTGGGACAGCCTGGCGGATTGGGGCTACAACATCTTCGCATGCAGATGGTGGAGGCTATAGCCCTGCTCACTGAGTCAGCTGCATCTGAAGATGCCTGAAGTGCTGTTCTAGCTACCGTGGTACCCTCCTCCATGGTAGTGTTAAAGTCTATGGCCTGATCCTGTGGCAGGGTCTCAGCAAAGCATCTCAGGGAGTCCCACAGGTTAAAATTATACCTTCCCAGGAGAGCCTGCTGATTGGCATTCCTAAACGGGAGGCTTGCCGTTGAATACATTTTTATCCCAAACAAGTCCGGCAACCGAGGAAGGGGTTTGCCACTGGGCCTTTGCTATTTTAAGGACCCCTGTGTGGACTGAGAGGGCTACCTGAGCTGGGGCAGCCACCGCCAGCACATTGAAAAGACTGTCTGCGGCCTCTTTTAGTTTCTCCACCTCCAGCCCCAAGTTGGAGGCAACCCTCTTGAGCAGCTCCTGGTGCGCCTTGAAGTCATCTAGTGGTGCAAAATAGTCTTGAGAGACTGCTTCCTCCAGCAAGGAGGAGGATTGCAGGAGTGCACCTGAGGGTGTGCCCCCTCCTGGTGACGTGTGGTACCTGCAGAGGTTCCCTCATGCAGGTCTGACTCCTCATTCAAGGAGTGGTGATGGGTCTTCTCCAGTACTGGAGGCATGGATTGTACCCCCGAGGACTTAACCGATTGGGGTCCTGGCCCCATCTGGAGACTGCAGGGGCCCCAATAAGGCCATTGGGGTGGCCACTGCCCTTGAGGGCATCAGGGAGCTAACTGCATCGGGGGCTCTAGCACGTTATGAGTACTTTGGCTCACCTGACAACTACCTCCCCGGGGAGACCCTGAAGCAGCATTGGAGTCCAAGGCCCTGGCCCTGAAGTACCATGCCGGGGGGGAGCGGTGTCCCAAGTCACAGGTGCGTCATCTTGCTGGAGAATGCCCCCTCGGCAACGCCAACCTCAAGGATGACAAGGAATGCCTTCGGCACCACAAATGGTGTCAATGAGCAGGGTCTCGCTCCAAAGAGCTAGAAGTACCAGAGCATCAGCTGACTTCTGGCGCTGCTTGCCCCGTGGTTCCATGGTGGCTTTCAGTGACTAGATTCGGCGCTGCCTCAGTGCAGGCAAATTCTTCAGTGCTGGGTCCTCTGACGACAACTGGGTTCTTCACCACCTCACTGCAGGTGAACTCTCCAGTGCCGGTGAGTGGGAACGGGAACTGTCTGAGGAGCGTTGCCTGGCGGAGGACCTCGACCAGTGCTGTCTTCTGACTTGAGCTGCTTTTGGTGCTGGGGATTGACACCAGTATCAGGAGGGAGACTCCACGTCCCATGTCGGAGCAGGTCGGCTCAACGCTGCCAACCTGGAGTGACTGCTAGGGAAGTGGCTCTGCTCCACCCTAGGTGACCATCCAGCGGGAGATCCTCCTCCCCATACCAGGGATCTCCTCCACCATTCAGGGGGACCCAACACAGGATTCCCCTATGACACCAGCCCCTTCTCCCTCGGCTGAGGGCGGGGCAGAGGCAAGGCCAACAAGGCTCTTGCCACCTGAAAAGCTTCCGGCGTCGATGGCGTTGGCAGAGACAGAGGGGCTCCCCCACTTCTAGGGGTCGGGGGAGGCTCCCTAACCAGAGATGCAGGGACCAGAGAAAGGGTCTCCTTGGGCCAACCTCAGTGCACCTCGGTACTCGACCCCACCTGTACCGACAGCGTGGGGGAGTGTTCGTGTTCTGCATGCTGCTTCTTCCTCTTCTTCGGTGCTGGGAAGTGGCGTGGTGCAGAGTTGCGATTGTTTCCAACAGCGCACTCTGTACCGACGCCACACTCGGTACTGAGCCAGAGTAGGTTGGCTGGGAGGCCAGGCAAAGCGCTATCTCCATAAGCAAGGCTTTCAAACGGATTTCTCTGTCCTGTTGAGGCCTTGGTTTGAAAGCCTTGCAGATCTTACTTTTGTCCTTTTGGTGGACTTCCCCCAAACACTTAAAGCAGCTGTCGTGGGGGTTGTTGAGTGGGAAGGCCTTCCCACAGGAGGCACATGGCTTAATGCCCGGTGACTGGGACATGCCCTGGTCACGCTAAATCCCAGCTGGGACTACCTTATCTCTAACTACACTATTAACAACTACTTAACTAAGTATAAAACTACAAAACAGAATAATCAAGTCCAAACAAGTGGAATAGTACTTGCAAGGCTAGTTCCAGCAACAGTCATGGGCTGAAAGAAGGAACTGTGGGGGTATAGGGACATGTCGTGTGTGGGACTCCAGGGGGCTCTGGAGCCAACCCTATGGGGTCTGCTAAGGGGAAAAAAGTTCTGGTAACCATGCACAGAGGCGTGCACACATTTATAGTGAAAGGACATGAGCAAGCACTCGAAGAAGACTAAAGGCATACTCAGAGTTTCCAAGGGCATTTGACTGAGGAAAAGCAGATACAGGTGGTAATTTTGTGGCACTGTACCTGGGTTGTTTGTTTATCTTTTGCATATAAGATGGTGATATCAGTCTAGCTTCTTGTGAACAGGTTTCTATGTCATAAAACCACCACCACCCTCTTTACTAATTGACTCCCTTATTGGCTTCCTTCAGCAGAGACACTCAAGAATGAAAGGCCATGGGACAAGATTCTGCTAGTCACACACAGGTTGAGCAATATCTGATTCTCGTAGGAAATGAAATGGGCAGAAGAATTTGGCCCATGTAAATTAAACTATCCTCTCACTCCTTTAAATGTTCCTCCTAATCCTCATGGTGGAGGCACATTGGTAGGGCCAGTGGAAGGAAGTCTGCATTGTCCCTTGTCTTGGTTTGACTTTTCTGCTAATAAAGAGATCTTTCATTTTTCAGGGTTGTGAAAACTGCATCTTTTGCATACTCTACAGCACAGGTGTCAAACTCTTGGCCCACGGGCCAAATCTAGCCCGCGGGCTTGTGTTATCTGGCCCGCGGTCCAAATCTGGCCCGCCGGCTTGTGCCGGCAGTATTTTCTGAGCGGAGCTCAGGAAAGTTGTGGGAGATCTTGCGTGAGCTCTTAAAAAGGAAATGGCCGTCTGAAATGGTCGTCTTAAAAAGGAAATGGCCGCCGAATGTCACCCCGCAGGGAGATTTCACGGCGGAGAGCGGAGTCTGCGAGTCCCTGTGAGAGCCTGTTCTCACTCCTACTCTCCTACTGTGCTGCCGAATTTCACCCTGCGGGGAGATTTTTCGGCGGAGAGTAGACCATGAAAGGTAGAGTAGACTAGTGTGTGTAGAGTAGACTTATGCGTGGCCCCCCTGAACTCAATTTAATGTAAATGTGGCCCGCCATACGAATTGAGTTTGACACCCCTGCTCTACAGTCACTAAAAAAATTAAGGGGAGGGGGACCCAGCAGCCCTAAGTAAGATCCACTGTGTATAGTTATGACACGTACTTTGTCATTATCCTCAGCTGATATAAATGCAGGTCTCTTGCATTTAAAATTGTCCAGAAATTACTTGGCTTTACTGGTGTCAGAGTAATTTTTAGTTCAAAGCATAAAATCCAAGACCCCTGTCCACGTAGAGAGGGATGAATGGTAATGATATTTCAAAAGCATAGTCAGCAGAAATGTTCTGAGTTACCACATGCAATAAATTGGAGTTCAAGAGTTTTAATGTAAGGCATCCATTTAAAAAAAACATGTTTTTGTAAGCATGACCATTGATTATTCTGCTGAGTGAATGATGTCCTACTTGTGCTATGTAGTGTATTTGATGTGCAATTTGAGTCCTAGAGACATTGCTCTTTTTCTGTTTTAAAATAGAAACTTGCAGTGGATTGGCTAGCTCAGGAGACTGAGGTCCTTCACCTGTAAACTACTGGTTTGAAGCCAACCAGCTCAGTAGCAGCTGAAAGCAGCAACCATCTGCTGACTGTTCAGTAGCCAAAGTGAAATGACTCATGATCCAACCATAGACAAATGTCCACCTCCCACAGCAACAAGGAGGTTTTTCACATATATTCAGTTCCCAGAGACTTCAACCCTGCGGGAGAAGGACCCATCTTTCTCAGCTTGCAAGAGCTCTGGACCCTTGTGTCTGTCCAGTGATAGTTGCCAAAATGACTTCTGTCTCCTTATATCTTCCCAAACTCATTGTTCTGTCTCCAGACCCAGGATAATATTTTGCTGTTCTTCCCTTTCTGTGGGCTTCCCAGGCCCTGCTGATTTGTATTTAAATGGACTTCCATTGTTTTTGGTCATACCTTGCTTAATTTCCTTAGAGACAGTTAGATAGCTGCCTTCCTCCTGTCTGGGTGAAAACCTGTGTTTGGTCATCGATTTTAAAGCATAATATCAGTATTCATAATTCCGCATATAGTTTTAAGACATACATAATGTTACGATTAGATTAATCATCAGTGCATAATTAGCTTCCATAAAGGACCTTTCTTTCTTGTACTTTATACAATCAGTTGATTCATTACTTATCATTTTGAGAGTCAGATCCCTTGTCTTTGAAGTTAAGAGGCTGCCTCCTCCACTTGCTAGATTTCTTTACCTTTTATGTAAATGTACTTTCATCGTCTCTGTCTGAGGACCAGGCTAGCCAGCCAAACAAATGCACATTCCATTGTGTAGGGCAGCCTGGTCTTATGCATTGCTTGCCCAATACATTTTAAGAATAAAATTCTAGCACATAACCCACACATCCCATCCATCATGTACACACCATACATACATCATGTAAGATTATTATTGGTCAGTGGGTTATTAGTGTTCCAGTGATGTCACACATGCCATCATTTAGATACTGATTGACAACAGTATGTTAGGTTGTATGAGTATGTCAGCCTGACAAGAGCTGCTGACTGAGTGCTGAACCACCATGGGCCTCTGTGTCACAAGGGGATAACTATTACATAGATCATCTCACCTGTCTTATTACACCTACCTTGTCCCACTAGAGCCTTTCTTTGATTAAAGATCAGCTGATTCAATTAGTCCAAGATTTATTTTTTAATTCCACTGGTAGATCTAAGAACCTTTCTGAGGAATCAGGTTCTATGATCCTTCCAGAAATGCAGAGCTATCCAGGCACCAGCCCAGGTGTGTTCTAACAGGCTACAACCTAAAAGTACAATAGCATTTGAGTCTGTCTGAAGCACTGAGAATTAGGGAGAGAGAGGCCTTAAAACAGTAAAATGCAGAGGAAAGTTTAGGCTGAGGATTATATTCTCATTGCTTAAGTTAACAATAAAAGCAAACTCCAGAAAATAGGTACATTTGGATCGTATGCAGTGTTTGAGTGCAGTATGAGGAGTGGGGTAGAAATACCATCTGATTACAGTACCTTTGGCCTTCAACATTGCATTAAAATTAGACAGAGATGGTTCTGCTAAGGCTACAAGTGCTATTTTCTTATCCAGTAAAGAAGATCGCTTTGATTTTATGGATCCAATCTCTTTTTATACATTTTATTCTGTATGTGTTAGGAAAAAATGTGCCATAACTGCAGTTTTTTGAGATGTGTATCCTTATGAGTGCACTGCTCTATGTGCCCTTGCACCCCCTGTGACTTTGATTGAAGATTTTTCATAGCAGTGTCTGTTTAACCTGCACATGCGTGTTACTCAGTTTATTGCTCCATGCTGTTATTGTATAGCACCATGTGGGTGAACTGCCCTCAGTTCCTTCTCTACCGTGAGGCTCGATAGCAGAGAACTCCAAAGCAAAAGGTAAGGAGGGTGAGTAGTGGAGCACCCATAGGCACACATATCTTGAAGAACCACAGTTACTGTGCAGTAACCATTTCTTCTTCTTCGAGTAGTGTCCCTCTGAGTGCTCCACGCTAGATGACTAGAGCAGTGCCCTCTAAGGAAAAGAGGACTTTGGAACAGTAGCACCGGAACCGCAGTAGAAGCCCAGGGTGAACCACCCAGGGCAAATGGAGGGTCCAGGTTTCCCACCCACAGTGACCTGGGCTCCCTGGGTGGCTCTTACCACAGCCTGGCTCTGCCTTCCAGCCAGGACAGGGGTCAGGGTATCAGGGGGAAGAGGAGGAGCTGGGGTGGGGCCACTGAGGGGGGCTGGCACCAGGAAGAGGCTGGTGCTGCAGGCAGAGGCTGCGTTTTGCGGCAGGGGAGCTACCTGCCTCCCTACCTGAAGGAAAGATGACTAGTCTGCTGGCTGACCAAGCAGCGTCTTCCTGCCCAAAGGAGACAGAGAAAGAGGCCTGGGAGCACCTGGCCTGAGATGATCCTGGGTGACTGAAGCATGGAGACCTTGTGGGGGTTCCAACCCTGCCAAATTTACAGCTGCCCTACCAGGAAGAACTTGAGACTGTAGCAGGAAGAAGCCACCCAGGGTCCACCAAGGGGCACTAATAAGAGACAGGCCACCACAGGAACTTGGACTATAGTCCACACTCCAATCTAAAGGGGCAACAGTAGGAAGTATCCCAGGGCAGTGAAGGTAAACTCCCCACTGTTACCTGGCAGCTCTGTGTTCTTGGGGAACCAGAGCGCAAAACTCCTATTCTTTCTCTGGCTCACCTGAATCCCCCCCAGCCTCTGCTTGAACCAGAAACAAAAGCTATGAAAAGGCTGTGGGAGACACACCTAAAATCCTCCAAACAAGGGTGATAGAACTGAGACAACTCCCCATTCCTCATCTACATAGAAGATGTAAAAAGAGGCATCTCGATTAGCACATTGAATGGAGAACTGGAGCCTCATTTACATCAAAGATGGAACAAGAATTAGCATGAAGAATGGAGAACCAAGCTCCAAAGCAGGAATCGCAATGAACTCTGGGATTGGCAAGGCAGGGACGCACTGTATGTTAGGAGTGTAGCAAGATTTATGGCACACATTATGAGACGGACACCGACGTGAGGAAAACAGCAGTTTATTATTGCCGGCAACAGGCTCAGCAGAATAATTTCCAAAGGCTGAGCCCCGATTATACTGGGGCTCTGCCTTATATACATTTTTAGATTACATGAATATTCATACATAACATCACTACATTTTACATAGATAAGGTGGGTGAGGATGCGCAGTGTGGTTTTCTTTGTCTGAGATTTTGTGGGAGAGTATGCGCAGTTTGGTTTTCTTTGTCTAAGATTTAGGGCCTTCTGGTTATCTCTTAGGAATGTGTGAGAGTGTGCACAGTGTAGTTTTCTTTGTCTAAAATTTGGGCCTATCTGGACTCACCCTGACACTAAAATAAAGCTAGCCTTTTACTTAATATTACATACCATAGAATAACACAGATTGATAATTATATTTCCCACTACTTTACAGGATTATATGCACAGTTAGATAGTTGGCCAGGTGCATTTTAGCTACAATACAACATGAGTTATGATTTATGACTGGCCAAGTGAAGCTAGGGAAAAATGTATGTAGCCAGCCTCAGAAGGTAGCCTGCCTCAGGAGATCTCTGCTCTTGATGTAAATGAACTCACACCTACACCCATCCAGCTCCGCAGTTATCAGATCATTCTTGTTATTGATATGCAGAACACTGAATCTGCCTGGCTGCATTGTGAGCTCCCTCAAGGAACATTGACCATAGCTGGGAGTGATCAGCTCCTATTGTCCAGCATAGAGAAAACCACTCTGGGGTACTGTCATGCAGACTGGATTGGGGGGGGGATTTGTGTTATTTGATATTAATATGTCAAAATCATAACAATTCATGTAAGACATGCAATGCCAGGTACTGTTAGAAAGGTTATAATGTGCTGAGCAAGAAGATAATATTTGTGTTCATGTGTAATATGTGGGAGGAAAGTTATGGAGATCTTTGATATATCTATATTTCAAACCATACTGTAAAAGACACACCCCAGACAGAGAGGCCACAGGACAATAGCCACTTAATGGCCCATTAAGGCCTTTACAGAAGCCAAAGGCCCAGGAAGAAACTAAAGAGATACCTGAAGAGTTACCAGGATTGGCCCATATGACTCTGGACTCCATTTGAGTTCCTGTAAAGTTCCACAAGCCACATGGCCAGAGGCAGAGGGTATATAAGATCAAACCACAGAAACCATTTTGTCTTTGTTCCTGTCCAGCTGCAGACACACCTCTGGATCAATACACTTTGCAACTGAACTGAAGGACTTAGACCCATCCAGGTACTGGATGTATACCAGAGGAACTATACAAGCCTGCAACTCCATAATTGTTCTAGAAACCTGATGTATATGGACTTTTAAATCACTTGTATGATCTGATTGCTTTAAGCCTTTAACACTTCTCTTATTGTTTGTTTTTCTTTTATTAATAAACCTTTAGTTTTAGTTACTAAAGGATTGGCTGGCAGCGTGGTATTTTGGGTAAGATCCAAACTTATAGTGAACTGGTACTGGAATGTGTGTGTGTATATGTGTGTGTGTGTGGGGTGGGATTTGAATCTGGGGCTGGAGGAACCCAGCCCTGAAAACCTTAGGTCCTGCAGGATAGCTCCATTGGGAGGGGACTTGTAGCCATATAAACACACAAATAACACAAGCAGCACATTAATAGAATCACACCCCCTCTTCCAGGAAGGTAACCCTAATAAATAAGCCTACCTCAAAGTGACGGGCAAATCTGGTAACACCACTGGGAGATCACCTACTCAGGGGTGATTTACACAGGGACCTGGGCTGGGAGCTGGTGGAGTGGGAGGGACCATGTCCCCTAACTCTTCCTCCCTTAAAGACTGAGGCATCTCAACCATAGAAGCAGGGGCAGGAAGCCTGGTACTCCAACCACGAGGCTGACTAGCCTTCCAAGCCTCCCTCTTATGGTGTTATGGGGGATTTCATTTGCCCTGAATCCAGATCTATTGCCGTGGGCTGGACTACAAGCCACACCACTGGTGTTCAAATCAAAGTGACAATTTATTGTGGTGACAACAAACAGCTGAGGAAAAACCACTGAAAGTTCAGAATACAGAGTGGAGGTGAACTTCAGAACCCAAAACCAGTAACACAACTCCTGGATCCCCGAAAGTCTCTCATGGTTGGTTCTTCACTCCTTCCCAGGAGTGTTGGTTACGATCTGGTCAGCTGTCTACTTCTCCTCCTGGTCCGCAATTGGCTACTTCTCCTCCTCGATCTCAAGGCTCGTGCAAACACACGAGACACCCTATCCACTCTGCCACTAAGATGGGCAGCCCCGACCTGTGGTAATCAGTGTCTTAAGTAATCTCCCCTACTCCGCCCCTCAGCCAATCCAGGCCTTACCTATTTCCCACTCTTTTGGGGTTTGCACCTGGCACTCTATTGTGCACACGGCACACTGGTTCTTATGCACATGGCACTTAACTTCAGGCTTCCCGCTTTTTGGCCCCATCTCTGGGCAGACTTGTTCTTGCTGGCACCTTGCCAGCCACTACTTGGGACAAATCCTGCTCAACTCCATTTTGGATCTAATATCCAATATGGAGTCTGGCCTAGTCGCCATTTTCTTTATTCACAGGGGGTCATTCAAACCTATTTACAATACATGAAATTATACCCCAACAATAGGAACATTTTTGAGAAAGGTTGTGGAAGTGGAAATAGATCTCACAGAGTGAATTTATCTGTCTGAGGGTGCTTGGAGATTACAAGATTGGTAGCAACAATTAATGCAGTTGGCTACCCACTGGGAAAGTCTTTTTCTTTAGAGATTGCAGAACTTTTACATCTGTTTGCAATTGAGACAAATAATTTTGGAGTCTTTCTGAAAAATTCAGTCCTCTCAGGATAGAGGGCCAGCACTCTCCTGACATCAAGGGTGTATAACAGTGCCTCCTCTTTGTCCAGGTGAGGATTAGAGTGGAAGATTGGGAGGTGAATGGGATTGATTAATATAGAACTCAGAAGATTTTTTGGTAAAAGCTTGGGGTGTGGTTGTAGTGTGACCTTGTCTTTGAGAAATATTGTGAAAGGGAGGTATACCATAAACACCCTTATTTCCCCAATTCATCAAGCCGAAGTGATAGCTACCAGAAATGTTGTTTTAATCAAAAAATGGAGGAGTGCGTGGTAGGCAGTGGTTCAAATGGAGATCCTGTATGGTGTTTAAGAACCAGATTGAGGGCCCAAACTAGAGTGGGATGCTTGACTAGTAGAAAGAGAATTCCAAGCCCCTTAAGCAACCTGATCATCGCTGGGTGGGCAAATACGTAATAGCATTCCACTGGAGAATGAAAAGCCAGGATGGCTTCCAAGTGGCCTCCAATGGAACTCAGTGACAGCCCCGAGTCTTTTAGTTCTAGCATGTAGTCCAGTATATCTAACAGTGAGGAGGTTGTTGGTAGAATGTGTAAGAGTTCATGCCAGCAGGCAAATCTTGTCCATTTTTGTAAGTAACAGTAATGTGTAGATGGTTTTCTGCTGTGTAAGAGCACTCCTTTTACTTCCTCTGAACAGGTCGTTTCTAACTCCGTGAACCACTAACCAGCCATGCTTTGAGGTGAAGAACTCCAAGATTGAGGTGAAGGATCTTCCCACCTTCCTGGAAGAGGAGATGAGGAGGGCCCTGGAGAGTGATCAGTAAGTAAACAGCCAGCTGAATCAGGTAAAGAAATCATGTTTGTCTAGGCCAGATGGGGGCTATTAGAATAACTCTGGCTTTGTCCTGTTTTATTTTGAGTAGAGTTTAGGATATAAGAGGAGCCAGGGGAACATGTACAGTAGATCCAATGACCACTGAAGGTGAAAGGCAACTCCCAAGGATCAGTGACCTGGAGCAGAGTTGGGCGCATTTCTTTTTTATCACCGTGGTGAACAGCTCTATTTGAGGGGTGCCCCATTGCCATTCCATTGAAATATGTGGTGTAGTATCTCCCACTCATGGTCTTGAGAGACGTGCCTGCTGTGTGTGTCCACAGTCACATTCTGTACTCCTGGAAGGTAAGCTGCTGTGATGATGTCCTGATTGCATATGCACCAGTTCCAAAGCTTGATAGCCATGGTGCAGAGAGAGAAGGAACTTGCTCCTCCACATTGGTTGCTATAGAACATACATGACATGTTATCTGTCATGACCTTTATGTGTTTGCCCTGATTAGTGGTAGAAACCGGAGTCAGGTATATCTGATACCTTGAGTTCCAGAAGGATGATGTGCAGAGTGCTTTCTTTAGGTGTCCACCTGTCCTGGATCAAGTGAGTATCTAGATCCGCTCCTCACCCCAAACAGGGATGGATGCATCCATCCTTATGCTAACCTCTGGTGGAGGTTGGGTGAAAAGGACTCCTGCACAAACGTTGTGAGGGTATTTCCACCAGTTGAGAAATTCCTTTATGAAGGTGGATATGGAAAGTAGTGTAGTTAAGACTGTGTCTGATTGATGCAAGGGTCCTGAACCATCCTTGAAGGCATCACTTTTGCAGTCTTGCATGGTCTATAATGAAAGTAATAGCTGCCATATGCCCCAAGAGCTAAAGACAGTTCTTGACTGGGGTTTAAGGGCTGATCTGGATTGTGTTGACTGTGTTGGATAGGGCCACAAATCTGTGTATTGGGAGGTAGGTCTTAGCATTACGGAACTGAAATGTGCTTCTATAAATTCTTACTTTTGCACAGGAGTCCAGGTGGATTTTTGAATGTTTAATTGTTGGCCCAATCTGAGGAAGAGGTCTATAGCTTCCCAAGTTGGCTGTGAAGTTACATCCAGAGAGTAACCTTTCAGAAGCCAATCATCTAGGTAAGGGAACTCCAGAATTCCTCTTCTGTAGAGAAGTGCCGCTATTACTGACTTGACCTTTGAAAAGACCCATGGGGCAGATGATAGGCTGAAAGGGAGCACCTGATAGTCCTGACCAACAGTAAAATGTATAAATCTTTTGTGGGATGGATGGATTCCTATGTGAAAATGTGCGTCCTGAAGGTCGAGGACAGAGAACCAATCCTCTGCATCCGATGATGGAATTATTGCTGAAAGTGTCACCATTTTCACAAAGGTGTTGAGTACCTTAAAACCTTAAACTAGGATGGTCATCAATGGCTGTTCTTTTTTGGAACTGGGAAATACTGGGAATAAAACCCCTTCCCTCTGTGCTGCATGGGAACCAGTTCTATAGCACCCAAGAGTAGGAGAGAGTCTATTTTTTATTGAATCAGGTTCTCAAGAGAGGGGTCCCTGAAGAAGGCTGAGGTTGGCAGGTGGAAGAGAGGTAAAGTGGATCGAGTACCCTGTGGAGATGATCTCCAAAACCCACTTGTCCATAATGATTGACTCCCAAGCCTGACAGAACTAGTAAAGGCAGTCACTAAAGGGAGGAAGACAGTGCTTCTGGGAAGAATGTGGATGGTGACTCAGGACCTCGACTACCCTGTCAAAATTGGTGCTTGGAGGTGGAAGACTGGAGGTGGAAGTTGAAGGTTGAGAAGTCGGTGGTTTTCTTCTCTGGAACGACTGTCTCCTGCACTGCAGTTCGCATGATGTCTGGGAGCTTGAGAATGGGGTGGGACAAGATCTCTGCGCCATTTGGGACTTACTAAGCTTTCTCTTGTGGACAGGTGTATAGATCCCATGAAAACACAAAGTAGCCCTGAAGTCTCTTAAAGTGTGCAGAGATTCATCCATGTTGTCAACAAACAATTTAGTACCATCAAAGGGACGTCCTTGACAGTATTTTGGACCTCCTTTGGAAATCCTGATAGCTGTAGCCAGGAGGCCCTCTTCATAATTAGTGATGTAGAAATCGAATGGGCAACATTATCAGCAATGTGGAGGAAGGCTTACAGAGATATTCTGGTGAGCAGCTGGCCTTCCACAATAATTGTTTGGAATTGTTCTGTATTCAGCTCGTAGATGCTAAATAAATGAATTCAGCTTAGTATAATTTGTATGATTGTGTTTTGCCATTAAAGACTGGTCGTTGGTGATTCTGAATTGCAAAATAGCTGACGAATAGAATTTTCTACCAAATAGGTCAAGGCACTTATGATCCTTGTCAAAGGGAGTGGAATTAGTGTGGTGCTGCCTCCCATATTCATTAACCGTGTTGACAACCAAAGAGTTAGGATATGGATGAGAGAATAAAAATTCTGAGTCCCTAGATGGAACATAATATTTCTTATCTGCTCTCTTGCATATAGGTGGAAATGTGGCATTTGCAAGGTCCAGTAGGGACTCATTAACAGGCAAGGCAATACAGGCAGACGAAGTCATATGAAAGCTGTCAAGCAGCTTATGATGTGATTCTATGACATCCTCAAAAGGGATCTGCAAAGAATCTGCAATTGTCTTGACAGGGTCCTGAAACTGCTTGAAATCATTTGCCAGGAATGGAGGAGGTGGCAGGGGTCCGGGGATGAAGAACAGATGTTGGCTGGTGGGGAGATGTCTTCATCAGCCCTAGCTTCCTGTTCCTCAAAGATTTCTTCCTGAGGTTCCAGGGTCCTAGAGAGATGGGGTGGGGGAAGGTGAAAGTTGTCTATTTGTGGTGGGTGGTGCTTGAGGTCCTAGAGAATTGCTGGTGATCGGCCACCCAAGTGTTCCAGTATGGCCAACGAGGTGGTCCATGTGGCATGGATGGAGGCATCCAAGGGTGTTCATACCAGCAAGATGGTGGTTGTGGCTATCTCCTCAGAGCTGTCTGGAAAAGAGCCTGTATAGAAATAGAGAGGAGAGCCTTGTACCGATATTTGGCGGACCAAGGCAAGATCTTCATCAGAACCCTCTTCCAAATCACTCTATAGCAGTGGAGCACTGGAAGAAACATGAGTTGAAACCATCGGTATTGGGCAAATGTCCAGAGATCTGGAGGTCCTCGGTACTGAGAGTACACCAGAGCTGAGCAATGGTGAGTCAGGTGGTTTGGACACAGCAAAGTCTTGGGGAAAGCAAAACTCCTGTGGTACTGAGAGTTTTGTCAGTACCATGTTTGTGACCTGCTGGGAAGTGATAGTGATTAAGTGAGTTGACGTTATTAGAGTCTTGTGACTGCACCAACAGGAGTCCAGATGTAAACTGAGAGAGCTTCTTCAGTACCGGATGAAAAGCAGTAACACTACTCCTGCTTCCTCACTACATTGACAGTACCAATGACCTCTCAGAGCCAGGGACTTTATAGTCTTTAGGTTTTACCATGCGCTCAGTACCTGAGGAACCAGCAGCCTCATGGGTACTGGGTCAAAGAGCAGTGGGGGTCAAAGTGGCTGGAGTCATTGGAGAACGCAACTTCAAGGTAATTCCCTACCTGGAGAACTCAAGGGACGGTTTTTGGGAGTTTGATGAGAGGAATCTTGGGTCCTCCTCTTAGTTGCCCTTGATTCGGAGGCAGTGGAGGCAGCAGATTTACTTGGAGTTTATGGGAGGGAGGGAGGGCTGCCCAGGGTCAGAGGCTGGAGCAGTGAGCTCTCCATCATGAGAAGTCAAAGTTTCATCTCCCTGATTTTTCTGACTACCCAGACAGAGGTTGAATTTCTGGGAAATATGAGATTCCCTGAGGCAATAGATGCACCTGGGAGTGTCCGTCACTCACTGGGATTGCCTTCTGGCATGACAGGCAACGTTTGAAACTGGACAAACTGGGCATGCCCTTCCAATAAAGAAAAAACTCCCAGGAGGGAAGAAACTATCTAAAAGCTAAATATAAAAAGTTTTAAAAAATATTTTAAACTACGACAGCTGAAACGACTACTAGGAACAACTCTAATAACCACTAACTACTAAAAGAGCTAAGGGACACATTTGAAGTAAAACTCAACATGGATAACTGCTAAGGCTCTCTCTCTCAGGCAGAGGAGATTGAGAAGGAACTGAGGTTGGATTGCTTACGCAGTGCAGTATAACCTGCGCAGAGCATGAGACTGCGTAACACGCACGTGAGAGTCACGTGGATGCTGCTCTAAGAACTCGCTGATCAACAGTGCTGGGGGTGCAAGCACACCTAGAGTAGAGCACCCTCAGGGACACTACTCAAAGCAGAAACTTTCATTACTGGCCAGTATCATGTACAAACAGAAGGTTAGATCCTGCAGCCTCACTCACATGAATAGTCCCATTGAGATCAGTGTTTGTTTAAATTGCGTTATGACCTGGGGACACCTTATGTTCTAACAACCCCATTTAATGCAACATCCCTCAAAGGCTGGTGGCAGCCAGCACAGCTGTGAGCAACACCACTGAAATGCAGCCACCTTTGGCAGAGACAGTGCATCAGTGATGGGAAGGGAAGTTTGGCCAAATAACCAGGGCAGACTTCCAGTTGTTAAAAATCCCTTGAATCTTTAAGGCAAGATTGGGAGCCCAGTACAGCTGTCTTATGCTGCTGTGCACAAAACCCAGCTCAATCACCTACCTAGGAAGTCTCCTACGGTAGAAGTGAGCTGGCACAACCAGCCCTATGTTGCCACTCACCTACCCTTGGCCTACAGGGCACAATGGAGTGGAAGAGGGTATGGTCACAGTGCTGCTGCACTCCAAGAATCCCTGACTTCAGAACAGTTGTTTTGGGGCCATTGCAGCTGGGCATAATTTAGAGCATCCCTGAGACTGCAACTGAAAGTTATGCAGAGCTCTGGTGCAGCTGAGATCCTAGTCCTTAGTCTCTATGTGGCACGGATGGGAACTTGGTATTTAAAGCATCAGTTAAACTTACGTACAGAAAATTGGATAGTGTTCCATTAACCGACGTATAAAGGGGACTGAGTCAAGCACACCACAATCGCTGTGGCTTGTTTCTTATGCAATGAGCTTTCCATAACATTTTGAACTTTACTGCAGTCATGTGCCTGCATGACTGGCCACAGGATCATAAACTTTAATGGAAAAGACAGATTAGGTCATCTAGTCCATCCTTACTGCCAGAGCAGGATTCCTCCCTACAGTGTATAACTTCCCACATGCCGTTCTCTTTCCAGCAGATGGACAGCTAGTTCAGATTTCCTTTGAATTTCCTAACAGGAGCTTTTGAGAATACCTACTTTTTTCAACTAAATTACTCTGTTAAAAGTGTTATATGGTTGAAAGAGAGCTGAGGCCTTCCAACTAACAGGAATTGCAAACACATGGGGGAGGGGCAATCCAAATCCTCCCTAGGTCAGAGGAATGTTGCAGCAAGGCTCTGTTTTAGTAAGAGATGTGTGTTGTTTTTTTGGTGCAGTGTTTAGGAAAACCAGGGCCGCTCAGCCTTTCTCGGACTCAGGAAATAGTTTCTGTGACTCAGTGTTGCCCATCAAACAACAGGTTTCCTGCTACAACATTCAGTACGCATTTGTGAAGCTATTAGCAGGTTCCCAGCAAAAGACACCATGCTTTTGTAACCCTTCTGCCAGGTAGTTAACAGCAGCAAAAAGGGGATGAGGTCAATATAACTTATGTTAATCTTTACAAAGAGGTAAACTGGCTTGAACCCCACCCAGAAACTTGGGAAAACTACTATTTTTTCTCTGGGTGCCCTGAACAGGCAGAGCTTCCGCTCTCACAATCCCTCTGAGAGTGTGTACAAACAAGGAAATCTTTTTTTAGTGGAAAGAGAACAGTCATAAACTTGGGAAAACACAGCAACAGCATAGCCATGCAAATAACAAAATACCGCCCCCCCAGTAATGTGGGCGGTAGCCCATCTAACTCTTTTCCCACTCACCGGTGAGAAAGTCCTGTGGGACGATCTCACTAGTGCACCAAATCCCACTCCTGGGGTGGGTCAGTGAGTAACAGCAGCCTGAGGTCCCTTTAAAGCTTAGTCACCAGTCCCAAAGGAACTCCTTGCCTGGTTCCACCTGGAGGTGCTACCATCTAACCCTGCTCAGTGATTCAGCCTTACTAAGGTTCTGGGTAGGCAGGGCTTCATTGTGAGTCCACTTAGCCATCCTGTTGCTCCTTGCATCATCTTTCATCATGCGGTCTTCACTCGCCATCAGTCCTCACTACAAAATACTTAGTTTGCATTATCCCTGGCCACAAAGTCCTCATGGGAAAGGAATTAAGAGCACTTACAAGAAGACCCCATGAGCAAAATCCTAACTATCCCGAAATTAGACCAGTCTGCCACAAGAGCAAACACCTTTTCTCTCTTTCAGCCTCTCCAGTAGCTCACAGCCCCTCCCCTTCCCCAAATACAAGTTCATGTTTGGTTATGGTGACTTCCCAACAGTCACTAGAGGAATTATGGGTAGGTAGCTTGTGCAAATGACGTTCTCTGTGGTAGCACTTTTCCTTTTTCACCAATAGAGGGAATAGAGTATCTTGTTCCTATGAAAATTCTGTCCATAAGGTTTATACTTACACTGTTTAATGGAAAAATGAATTGATTTCCCTTTGACATCTCTTAGATGCTGGCTATATATGTAGCAAGAACTCTGCGTATGACTGAACACTCCCCACTCACCTTAATGAATAAGCAAATTCATCCACAGATCCTTTTCTGAAGGGACAAACAGAACAAAGGAAGAAGTGAAATAGATACAATGCATTTGTTTCTTCAAGAAAGCTCTAGAAACAAATCAGAACCGACTCATATCATGTTCCATTTTCTACTATGTATCAGATATTTCTTTCAATTAAATAACTCCAGGGTAACTCCACCAAAGTCAGACTAGAACAATAATCTTTCTATTAAGGAGTAATTGATTTTAAAAGATCTGGGAGAAAGTCTCCTGTGGAATAGATTCAGATTCCAGAGATGAGAGTCTATTTAAAGTGGCCTTTCTATATAAACAAATCATTGCATAGCTCTTAATATAAAACTTGATCTTTTAACTGTATATGAGTGCTAAGGAGGTTAACTCATTTTTGTAAATTATATTCTAGTCTGTTTTTAAATGAAATAACTAGATCTTATATTTTCTGCCTTGGCTGAGTGACCCAGTCCAACTCCCAAAGAAGTCAATGGAAGTTTTTGCATTGAGTAATGGAAGTAGGCGCAGGTCCTCAGATTGTACCCTCTTGGGGGCTAAGACAATGAGGCCTTATTAGGGTCTCTGAGTCCTATGGTAAGATCAGTAAGAAGCAGATCCACTCTTACATCACAGAATTCCAACTGATTTTCTTGAAGTAATTCTAATCGTAAAGGCACAGCCACGCACTTTGACAAGAAAGAAAGGAAGGGTAGGTGCCCTCATTGACAAAGGCAAACACTAGCAGCGGAAAAAAATAATCTGTGAAGAAATTATGCTGGTTTTTTCTCTTATGGCTACTTTGTCACACTTCTGGAGGAAGATGGTTTTTGAATCCACTTGATATGAAACCACTGTGATCATTTTGGTTTCTTTTTTAGTTTGCCATTAAATTTCTTTCATCAGTTGTAATGTCTACTAGTTATTAATAATGCCCAACTGTCCCTTCAGGTGAGTGTTTGGAATGCAGAATACCTGTCACTGATGCTGGAGTATCTAGGTCCAGGATGTTGAAAACAGAAACTCATATTTAGATTAACAAAATTGTGAACTGCATTACATTTATGGGATTCAAGTGTTTCTTTCTTGTATGGTAATTTTATATGCATGACTGACTTTAATCTATTTGGAACCCAAATGAATAGAGTCCATCTTTGCAGGGGGCCCTCTCCCAAACAGAAGCAAATAATCGAGAAATTCCCACAACAAACAGTTCCTCCCTTCCCAAAGCAGTGCAACAAACAGGAGCCCACCTTTATACAGAGCAGCCTTCTGCAGAGATACACCAAACGTGGGTGTTTAGAAGAAAAAGGCACCAGTTTTTCTTAATAGTGGTGGGTGCTTAATTTCCTTGCAAGATAAACTATAGTATTCTTATAGTGCATCACAAGCTACCATCCAACACTGATGCATGGTACAGTAAACAGGCAACCCAGGCAAGAATACGAAGGATTTTTCCTCCTTTTCATTCGTCCTCCCTGAAATGTAAAGATTTTGCAAAAACCAAGTTGGCTATGACTATTATCAGCAAAATACAGACCAATGCAGCAAGGCACTGGCACATAGAACAGCCACTGAAATCAGCTAGAGTTTTGTAAGCAGAGGGTTTGCAGCATTAGGCCCCATCTCTGAAAACCAAGGACTGGTTTAAAAAAAGCAAATACACTCAAGTCTATACACAATTCCTATCATTCTTGAGAACTGCAGAACCCACAGAAGGTGCCTGGGGCTCTAGTCTAATGATTCATGGGAAACAGATGCCTTTTTGCTCAAGCCAACCTGAGAATGGAATGCTTACCAGTAGCAGGCCTATAAACTGCTCAGGCCTGAGCAAAGGCTTAATTATTTTTTCCTGTGGAATGCTTCTGTCTTTTGTTGGGGCAACATTCTTCACTCAGCTGGGTGTGTATGACACTTCTCTAATACTTTCTTACCAGTCCCCAGGAAATCACTTCCATGACCTTTGTTTAAATAATAATAAAAAAGTGTTATTTACCAGAGCTGCTTCCTGTGCAATATTTTTGGACCATAGTCAACTACAGTGTCAGAGGTTGTTATGCACTCTTAATATGCTACAGAGTGCAAAGTATTTTATTGTTAAGATTTGGGGAATGCATCACTGTACATTAAAAGAGTTGTTTGACTTTTTTCATTCTGATTGTGGAGGAAGATGTATACTCTGACACATCTACATGCCAGATTTAGGGAGGCACAGTTTACCAGTATTTTCAGAGAAGAATCCCCAATATCCTGGATGCTACCACTGAAACCAGGAATTTTACCAACCCCCGGAAGTTTCCTACCATCTCACATAGCTACTATTCAGCAGCTTCTCCTCCTTCCTATATACCGTCCCTCTCATCTGGGAATGTGAAAGATTCCAGTTATAGTAGCCCATGAGCAATCGCTCTCCATCCACAGCCCAGCTGGACAATCTTTAATCCTAAATCCACGTCCAAGGGTATATCCCGGAGCGAGCATCTCAGCCCATGTAGACAGATTTGAGCTAGTCTGAGGGGCTCAAGCTAGCGTGTTAACAAATCGCAAGTGTATGTATGTTGTGGCTGAGGCTGGAACTTGGGCTCTCAAGCCTACCTCCCCGCCTAGGCTTCAGAGATCAAGTTCCAGCCCAACCCACAACATCTACACTGCTGTTTTTAGTACACTAGCTCAAACCCTTCGAGCATTAGTCTGTCTATATGGGCTGGGAGGCTCTGTCCCAGCTCCCTGACGGGATGATAGAGGACAGCTGGAGGAGAAAAGGAGGCAAGGTTAAAGAACTGGAAAATGATGGGAAAGGCAAACACAAGAACACTGGAAGGGAGTTAATGGGGACAGAAGACCTATAGAGGGGAAGAAACCCACTAGATTTTGAGCTCAGCTGTTAAGCAACAAAAGAGAGTAACAGCCTACTGGAGACAGCATGTTGAAATACATGTAATGCTGAGGATGAGAGAAAATAATGGACACAAGGGGATACATACACTAAATGGAGGGGAACAAGGATGGGCGAAAACAGCAACATGCTCTAGTAGTTAGATGTATACTGCCTTAGGCAAGCTACTGTAATGATGTTTAGAGGCCAGCTTTTTCCTCACTCCTTTGTATTGACACTGCATACCCAGCCATTTACTGTAGGCTGTCCTTTAGCATGAAACTGACTAGCAACAGCATGCTTTGTGGCAATCGGCTGCTAGACTCCCACCAAGAACAGTATTTACTAGGAACTTCCTAACTCTGTTTCTCAGTTTTTAAAAAAAGCACTTGCGATATAATGCAGTTTGGCACACCTGAACATCAGAGTGTTTGCTCTATAAGACTAATACGCATCAAAATGTGTAATTGCTCTTCTAAAAATAAATCATTTCAACAGGTGACATAGCCTGCAGAACTGAAGTTCAGATTACACTACACCGATTAAGTCATATGGGCAAAGTCCACTAGTTACTGAATGTGATTCATCAGTTTAACTGTACACACCTTCGATATTAAATATTTGAACAATTACTATGACTGTTCGCAAGATTTTAGTGAGATTAATTATCTTGAAAATGCCTATTCTATCAAATCATCCCCCGTGTGAATTTAATGCATCATTTATTTAGACTATGCATTTGAAGATTGTTGGCACTGGTCCTAATTGTAGCAGAATAGTTTTGTTCCAGTCAAAACTCTCTTAAAAGGGATGGTAGAACAGCTCAAACCTGACTGAGCCAGATTATAAAATGGCTTGGATGAAAATCTTCCGAGTTGCAAAACTCTGTAATTGTCTCCCACTACATACACTTAGAATATACAGGCAGCAGATTAGGTAACTCTGCCATTTTGCAAAATAAAAATGATTTTAAAAGTTTTGATTCCTGAGTGAGCAATTGTACTCCAGATACACAGTTGTGCATGTGTGGTCTCTTTCGCAGTCAGTCAGTTAAATGGAGACTGCTTTCGGTTCACCCTTTCAACACACTACATTTTCCCCTCCACCTGCATGTCTGGGACAAACAGCCCAAACAAGTTTTGACAAAACTTCATAGCACATCTCCGATGCCCCTACCACTGGAAGAGTCCAACATAGACCTTTAATACAATAGTAGTAACACCACTAAAGATAAATTGCCATTTGTGTATAACAAGAGGAAAAAATAGCTATGTAAAGCAGCGCTTCTCTGCTAAAATACTTATTTCCCAAAGAAGACTGAATAGCAGGCTCATTTCATTGCTTCCCCCAGATTTGTAACGAATACCAAAGGCTCCAACAACTGCTCCAGTTGTTGTGAGAGAAGTGATGCGCTAACTGTAGCTTTTCAGGCTTGGGCTTCAAAAGTTTTGGGAACTGTGCTTTGGCTTGAAAGAACAACTGTTTGAAAGCTGGAAAGAAAACTACAACCTGGGAGCAGCAAAAGGAGTAAGGAGTTGATTTATCAAAGAGAGATAAAAAGTTGTCACTTGTTTTTTTTCAGTAAAATACCATTTACATGAGCAGAGTTTGCAGAATTGTTGGTTCAGATTTATCCCTCCATTGAGCTCGTCGGAATTATAAAAATTAACTAAAACAGAATTTGGTGGGTTTTTTGCAAGTTTTCATGTACAGAATTCTCAGCTTTAAATACTTAAGCATGACAATTGCCTGTAACTGTAAAAGGTAACTAGACAGGAGGCATGCTGGTAATTAGTTTAAGGATTCTGCCACAGAAACCCGGGGTAGACAATCTCAACCAAGCTAGAGTCTCCACAGGAGAATGTAGTTTGGCAAAAGACCAAAGTTTGTACTTGTACCTCACCCTTCCCTCACGGACATCTTATTCATCTGAACATCAGCCAAACTGTTATTGTGACAGCCTCCATTGACCCTGACCTCTGACATTCACACACAAAAGGGGTAAATTCCTTGAGCTGCACATCTAGGACTCCATTTGTAGATGAATGATCTTGAAATGCCAATCCCGCCACCACCACTTACTGGCAAACTTGCCAGTCAAAAAGCACTGGCTCCCAATCAACCTATAATTATCATGTTCCTTCTTACAAGAAGCAGGCTGTTAAAATTGGCTTGGTTTAGTAATGGGGTCTAGTAGATGGAGAGGAATTTTGTGAGGCCTGGGACTCTGCAAGTAACATTTTAGATGCTTCAGTGGCCATGGTTTCCCCATTTTGGAGAACTTATTACTAGTGTTAAGTTGCAGTCAGCAGATGCATTCAGCGTGCTCTTGGAACTCTTGGCTGTTTCAACCAGCCCATTTCTTTGTTGACATATGTTTAGTTTCTTTCTAGACATCAATAAAAACACTTAATTCACTGCCTACTCTCGACACCATATGCTGCTTTGAACTGAACACTGATGAAGGAAAGGATGGTTCTGAGATGGCAAACGGCCTGCTTGTTTTATCTACAGCTGGTTGTGCAATGAATAGCTGGCTACTGTGCCAACAAAATGAATGCAATGGAATACTGAGTTAAAAAGAATAGGAAAGGTTTTGCTTTAAGTTAAAAGAGTTTGAAAGAAAGTAGTACGTGGCTGTTGAAATTACTAAATTTTAAACAAAGTTACCTCACCAAGATATAAATGCAAGCTTTCTTGTTTTTCCTGCTGAAGTGAGTTACAACAGAGATATCTCACTAGACCTAGGAGGAAACAGGGCCTTAGAATGGAACAACTGAAACTTTCTAGTACTCATGCCATTTTTGCAGAGAAACTGGGAAGTTAAGAGCTCAAGTTTCTTAGAACCCCACAGAAAAGCTATTTCAATTTCTTAAATTATTTATTAGTGCACCAGTGTCATAGGTACTTTGCAGCAATAAAACAATGATCCTGCCCAACAGGGCTTGGGCTGACAGCATAACATAGACCATCCTTTGTCATTCATCTGAATGCTGTAATGAATGACTGTTGTGAAATGGAGTGTTTGTTGACTCTGCAACTTTTAATGAAGTATATTTCCAACATCTAATCGATTTATACTTACTGGAAGGTATTAAGTGCTATAGAACATGAACATAAAGCTTTACTTCCTTCTGGAATGGAGTTTATTTTTGACACAATGTCTAACAGCTGTAACTTACAGAATGGCCACCTCTTCATATGCAACCCATGGGAAGATGATTTGCAATGCTTTGGAAATCTAGTCCTCTCCTGATCTCACTGAAGTGACCCAGTTGGAGCATCATAAGCTCAGTTGATACTGCTTGCATTGTTATACTTCCAAGGCTACACCATTAGTCCAAGATAACATATTCTACTAGTATTTGCTAGTTCAAAATGAAAGACATCAGCAAACTTTTACTCCATCCCATCAACATTATCCTCAACTGCTGCAGAAACTAAGCAACAAGCGAGACCAGAACCACTGCATTTCAGGTTGAAGCTATCACAAAACCCATTCAGAATGGCAACAAGATCTAAGTTAAGTATGCAGAATTTGTTACACAAGAAACGAGTATTTTACAGTTGATGGATCAAAGCTTCCTTCTATAAATGTTTTGAATGGTATATATGACAAACAGAACAAACCTCAAAAATTAATCTACTCCATTTTTCCCTTGGAGGCCAGGCTACCTATTTAATAGTTTCAAGAATGCTCCTTCACTTATAGGGAAACTCCTTGAAAAATGAGGTTTCTGAGCAGTATTACTGACCACATGAACTTCTGATGTCTGAATTCCAATTCTTATTTTTGCATGGATAATTGAGAAAGTTACAAACATCTAAAGAAATTTTTACCAACTTGGACCTTTTCCTTTAAGCCACATTATGCTAGCAAAAAGTTTTATTGAACGAAGCAATAACCCAAGTGACGAATTTAGGATTTTTTCTTAAGAGGAACTAAGAAACAGCTGTTTCTATTCAGGCAAGTCACAAAGGAAAGGTAGCAGGATAGAAAGAACAGCTGGCCAGCAGAAAGAAATGCTAGTCCAAGTTAAGTTTTGTTTGTTTTCATATAAGACAGTATCTTCGGAAAAGAGATAAGCAAGCTCATTTATAAGTGAGGGGATGAAATTTATGACTATACAGATATCACATGGTGAACTGTTTAAATCCATTTTTAACAAGAAAAGAGTACGGATAGATAGGAGATAAGATCTTGAAAAATAAGCTAATAAAGGGCGCATAAGGGAATATTTGTGTATTTTAACGTTTTCCAAGTCAGCTAATTTAGGATGATATGCTTCTGAGGGTAACAGCTAATGATATTTTTGGAACAAGGAGATACAAAAAGTAGAAGTAGTAAGTGTAGTACCAATTTCCAGACTAGTAGTGTGACTCAGCTCTGCTCTAAAATTAGATCAATATAGCTACATTGCTCCGGGCTGAGAAAAACTGTGTCCTGAGCACAGTAGTTATGTTGACCTAACCCCTGGTGTAGGTGCAGCTAGGTAGAAGAATTCTTCCATTGTCCTAGCTACAGCCTTGCAAAGGGGTGGATTAACTACATTGAGAGAAAACCCCTTACTGTTGATGCAGGAAGTCTCTCCACTATGGCACTGCAGAGGCACAGCTGCAGAGCTGTAGCATAGACATGCCTCAGCTACCATCTTGTACGTTTAACTTCTGCCTCTGGTAAAATAATGGAGCAAGTGTTAAGTCACCAAAGATCTAAAGCAGGGGTTCTCACACTTTTTTTTGCAGGGACCCCCTTTGAAAATATTTCAGGTTGTGAAATATTTTCACCCCCATAAGTCCCAAAAAGTGATGATCCCCCCACCTCATGCCACGCTACCCTTATTGGCCATACGCGGAGGTTGGCAGCACAACTCTTTCCTAATGGCCACTGAGGGGGTCGTGAGGTTCTGAACCCATTTGAGAAACCCTTAGCTAAAGGGTAGTGAGAAACCATGAGCAAAAAGTAGCATGAGTTTATGTAGGATAATTCTGCCAGACTGCCTTTTTTAATTTATTTTTCACAGCATCAAAGTTATTGGATTAAGGAAATGAAGTGGATGCAGTTACCTTTGATTTTAGTAAAGAGCTTAACATGCTTAATCAAGTTGTGCTGGTTAAGACTGTTCAGATTGGGCAGAAACAATCACAGATACACCTGTTGAAAGCTCAGACAAAACAGTAGTTTAGCAGTAGTATAGTTAAGTGGGTGTGGAAGGATAATGGGATAATCCCATAGGTTGGTGCTAGGTCCATATCTGGCAGAGGGAGTTAAAGAATTTCAAAAGTTAATCTTGGTATCTCCACTTCCTCGTGTAAGTTTAAAAAAAAAAGAGCTCAAAAATAGGGACAGAAAAAACTTTAATTGTATTTGGAAAATATGCAAGCTAGTGCATTAGGAAAAAAATCTAGATACTGATGGAATGGAGAAATCTGTAAAGCAGTAGTGCTAAAAGGTGTCAAAGAATAATAGAGAGCTAATTAGAAAAGTTTAGCATGAGATATAGTAGCAAAAAGACAAATACAATTGTGGGCTACAGTCTGTGTCCAGAGCAGGAAAATAGTAATTCCCATGAGGGTTGGGTGAGTGTACATCTGGAAATACTGCAGTAATGTGGTGCCCATAATTGAAAGACAAAGGGGTGAGATATCAGAACTTCAAGGGGTTTAAAAGATTTTTTAAATTATACGTGAATTTAATTTAATTTATACATGAATTTATACATGAGATTCAGGAGATAAATTTGCAGCAGTGGAATACACATCAGGCTGTTTCAACTTTTAGTAGCCAGGAGTATTACTGGGTATTTAACTTCTTAGAAACTGTTGTAAAAAAGACAACATTCATCATCACAAGTAGCTTCAATAAGGTTTTGGAAGAAGAACACATTCCACAGGTTATACTTTGAGGATTATCTGTGCCTTTGAACTATTCATATGAATAATTAACTTTCAGGTATTTTCATGCAATGCGTTAATATGTAAATACAATTAATTCACCTGAACAACTGACTAAGTACGTGTTACGGGTTTGAGAAGGACATATCTCCTAGCAAGACTGACTGCTATAGTTCAGCCCTTAAAGTAATTGCATGGAATGGTTACAAATCAACAGTAAGTGGTTTATAAAATGTAATTTTATTTAATGTTACTTTGCTGTTACATAGGGCATAACATTTTCACAAGGCTTTTTTGGGACTACAATCAATGATTAGCAACACACAATAGTGGTCCAACTCTCTAAATAACAATCACTGGACAAACTTGACACCTTCTCACATGTGCACAAACCTGCATGGAAAAGTACTAATTTTATACTTGAACATGTGAACTTGAATAGGTTTTCCCATTCCAGTGTATTAAGAAATGACATGCACTTTAGTCTGCCAAAAAGCACCGTCTGTATTCCAGCAGTCCCATGCTGCTTTGAGTACATAGTAAAGTGAATACCAGAACTACAAAGGCAGGAGTGTAAGTGACTTTTATTGGGAAGGGATATCAACTTATAAACAGCAGCAACTGAAGACTGAGTAAGAAGAGACCCTCATTTTCACACCAACATACAGTAGCCCCTGCATTATATTACACAGAAGGCAACTCAATTTGTAATTCTCAATCTAGAAATACCAGACTTTCCATCTGGCCCAACATTTCCATAACCCTCATGAAAAGAATACACAGTAGCATGTGAAAGTCAGTTACTGAAAGGAAACCCTGCAGAATAAGAGGGAATGTGGAGAATTAAAAAGCTATGTTGAACACTCTTCAGTTGCAATTAACTACATTTTAATATTTTTACTGTAATACAAAACACAGTCAACTTGCAGGAACTGGTTCAGAATTTTGTTTTTAAATACCAGGTACACTTTAGTCCGCTACATAAGTGTTTGGAAATTACTTATGTTTATATGAAATGAAGCTATTAATACTTTTCTACAGCAGTAACCGCACACAGGGAAGGCCAGGACAAACACAAATCAAGGAATGGAGTTTTCCCAAAGCTGCAGTGTGAAAAGACTATAAACTGATTTCCATACACATGGATGGGTTCTCTTTGCTATAGGAAATCCAAGTGGAGCTATAAGGAATGGAGACGTGTAAAAAGGTTTCTTGAGACGGGAAGAGAGAATGACACCCCACATGCAGTTTAGTTTTCTGCACCTTCCGCAGCATCACATTCTTCTCCTGCACTGTCTGATGTCCATAACTAGAAGAAAAAAAATCCAGATGAGCATGCAAACTTACTCATTTACCGTCCTTGTTAGCATCAACTGGCCTATTCCTCAAGTCCAGGCCTAGATGTAAGCAGTTCTATTGCTTTAACCTGCAGAGCTTCAACTAGCTTACTGTGAGCATCTTCTCATCCCTAGGGCACCGCTATAGACATAACTGTTTAAGATTTTACTAGCCAAAGTGGACATAACGCTAAACAAATACAGATCTGTGTGTTTAATATATGACACCCAATTATACTACTGACACTTAATACATAAATCTGTTTGACTGGCACCTACATAAAAACAATTTTCTCTAGAATGTGAAGATATCCCTCTTTGGTTTCATTTTTAGCACACAAGTCAACGTCACAATTTCTATTGTTAAGGAAAACTACAGTAAGAAATATTACCGGAGCATATAGCTGTCCCTTAAACAGTTAAAATGGTATACAGCTGGTGCACCTAAAAAGGTCATTCCAGTTTTAAGTATTAAATGGGGAATACTGTGAGAACTTTTAAGTACAGGGAATATTGCTGGAACCAGTAATACCTTTAAGACAGCAGCGAACCTTTTTCATTCTTGTCTTATCTGCTAAACCAAGTCAGGTGCTGGTCTTACAATGAAGGTGAAGTTGTATTTGGCGATATGGAAATTGACTAACATGCAGTTTTAGTCCAAACTAAATTTGAAGCTGCCACAGGTTAGTTTAATGCAATTTTGTATGAAAAGTTAAGTTTAAATTAGACATCAACCTATGTATGAGTGTAACTCTTCAATACAGCACGTAATAGGCCTAAATATCAAGATGCTCAGTGCTAGATAAAGACCATGTTTTGGTTTTAATCACACAAATGAGGTTCAAATATAGCCATTATACAATTACAGCTATTGGACCAATTAGCACATAAAAGGGCAACTTACTGTTAGGTTGTCTCTAAGCAATTGCATGATGAGAGTACTGTCTTTGTATGAGTCTTCGTTCAGTGTATCAAGTTCTGCGATAGCCTCATCAAAAGCCTAGAATAATTAAATTGTTTTTCACCTTTACATTGAGGTACTGATTATGAATATTTCTTATTAGTGTTACTAAGGGTGGATATTAAAGGGACAATTCAAAATTAATTTTAACTTTTTCCACAAAGACAGCTTTAATAAACAAGCATGCAGCACTGAAGTAAAAAGATCCAAGCTGCAAAAAATCTTAAAACAGCACAAATCTTGTATGTTTAAAATCCTTTCAGTAACAAATTACTGTAAGCTAAAGTTGACAGTGTCCCTTTAGGCACTTGCAAATCAAATACATAAAATAAAACAGGATTTTATTGTACAAGACATACTGATAAATGCACATTATTTAGATTAGCTTCCATTAATTAGAATTACCCTTCCAAAAAAAAATACAGCAACTTACTGTCTTAGCCAGTGTGCAGGCAAGCTCAGGGTTGTTGAGGATCTCATAGTAAAATACAGAAAAGTTAAGAGCTAGGCCCAAACGAATTGGATGTGTAGGTTGCATCTCCTTCTTGCTGATGTCAAATGCCTCCTGATAAGCTGCCTGTGAGTTTTCTATTGTTTCTGTTGAGAAACAGGAAAATTTCAACATAAAAAACAGGATGATATAAGAAAAATGCAGGCTGAGTCATACTAGCTTTAAATATTTTAAATACCTCCTTAAAATGCATTGCCTCATTATTTAGGCTGAAACAAACCGTTGCATTGTCTTAACGAAGGTTGTGACTTAAACTGGTGCAACTGTGTACTGACATTTATAGGTTCAAACTAAACAGACATTACACAAAAAATCAAGTTAAGATGAAGGTTGCAAAGTGAAGGACTCAGGATATCCCAGAATTAAGGTTGCCCATATAACCATAATTCAGCCCTCTTATGCATATGCATTATGAAACATTCTTTAATTACATTATCACATACCATTTTTCCATAGGAACCTGCCTCATTCAGTGCACAGGATGGATCTGCTCTGGGGATTCATCAGGGTTATGTATTAAAGTAGGTTGGTGTCTACAGCACTCCTGCTTCATTTATTGAGTACGCTGGAAGGTGTACGTAGTAAATGAAGCAAATGATAAAAAAAAAAGGAGGTTTTCATGGTCAAGGCAGTTTACTACTTCCCTGGAAAATTGGACTTTATCCCTGCTACTGCCCGAGTTTCTATGATGGTAGGCAAATCACTTACACCAAACTTTTCACAGGTGGTCACAATAACTATGTTCCTCATTTTCTGAGCGCCCAAACGGAGATCTTGGCATCTGATTTGCAGAAGTAATGAGCACTCATGTCAATGGGAGTTATGCTTTGAACATATGAAGTGCTGTATAATATTAAGAACTCAATCAGGTATTAAGTGTATCTAACTGTGCAACAAAGTAAGTTAAAACTTTCTACCAGAATCATTATGACTGTTCCCCAGCATTAAAAACGTGGATAATAGTCCCTGCTCCTCCCATCTCACAGGCATGTTGTGAAAATAAATTCACAAATACTTGTGAAGCTCTCTACTATACACTACAGTGATGACTGCCATAGAAAATCCCATGAGGAAATAATGGTCTTCAGAGCAGGGCTTGAATGGTGAGCAGCACTGAGAATGGTGAGAGGGGAGCGCCGATACCCTATCCCCTTGGCTGCAAGGAGCCTGTACTGGTCTTGTAGCCCTGTGGCAGCTTGCTCTGCCTGGGTCCTTAGGCAGTGGCTCCCTTCTGCAGTCAGCGGGAGGGGAATAGCTGACCATTTTGAAAGACCCTGTGGGCCATAGGTTGGGACTTCCTGTAGTAGAGAGTAAGCTAATGAAATCTGTGAATGAACCAAGTTGGGAGGGGTTACCAAGCACGCTGAAGGTCAGGATTAACATTCAAAATGATCTTGACAAACTGGAGAACTGGTCTAAAAATCAACAAGATGAAATTCAATAAAGGCAAGTGCAAAATACTTCACTTACCAAGGAAGAATCAAATGCACAGCTACAAATTGGGGAATAACTGGCTCCGCAGCTGTACTACAGAAAAGGATCTGGGGACTACAGTGGATCACAAACTGAATATGACTCAATGTGATGCAGCTATGAAAAAGGCTATTCTGGAGGTTTATTAAGAGGACTGTTATATGTAAGACATGGAAGGTAGTTGTCCTGCTTTACTGGGCACGGGTGAGGCCTCAGCTGGAGTGCTGTCTCCAAGTCTGGGTGCCACAGTTCAGAAAAGATGTGGACAAATTGGAAAGAGTCCAGGGGAGAGTAACAAAAATGATAAAAGGTTTAGAAAACCTGAGCTATCAGAAAAAATTAAAAAACTAGGCATGTTTAGTCTTGAGAAAAGACAACAGAGGGGAGAGGGAGACCTGATAAGTCTTCAAATATGTTAAGGATTTTTTATAAAGAGAACAGCAATCAATTGTTCTCCATGTCCACTGAAGGTAGGACACATAGTAACAGGCTTAATCTGCAGCATGGGAAATTTAGGGCCGGATGCTAGAGGGGGGAGGAAAAAAACCCAAACACACACCACCACAAATACAACTTACTGCAGGGGTAGTTAAACTCTGGAATAGGCTTCCAAGGGAGGTGTGGAATCCCTATCACTGGAGCTTCTTAAGAACAGGTTAGACAAACCACTGTCAAGGATGGTCTAGGTATACTTGGTCCTACCTCAGTGAAGGGGGCTAGACTTGACCCCTTGAGGGCCCTTCCAGTGCTATATTTCTAGGCATATGCACAGGAAGTCTGAATTCCGGCATTAACTTTTGAGCATTTGACTTTGCATCCTTGAAAATTGTATTTTAACCATTTGAGTTTAATTTTCTTGTTTTTTAAAAGCCAAAAGCAAATTCCACCCTGTGGCATCATATTGACACCCACATGGATCAGCAGCAGGAACCATCAGATTCACCACACACCTCTGCCACTTGAGCTAATGGAATAATTGATATGTAGCAGTAACAGGTTGTCATCTCTGTGGACCAGCTCTAAAGGGGGATAAGACATTGCCAATAGGTTTCACAGGAATAAACTGACAGGAGTGGAATAGTGAGATTCAGGAATTGTCTCTCCCCTCAAGAATTTGGATGAGTGTGCGCTTTAGTGGGTATTTTTTTTCTTCCTGCATCCCCTCCCCACCAAGCTTCACCCCTTTTGCCACATACCCTCCAACCTGTCCGATCTCTTCCTCACACCTGGCTCCTTGTCCCAGTCCCAATCTCTCTTCTCAGCCTCTCTCTACCCTACTCCAGGTTTCCCTCCTTGGCTCTCAGTCTGTGTCCTCATCCTGAGAGTTCCTGTCAGTCTCCAGCCCCAGTCTCTTTGTCCTAATATACTTCCCCATGCCACCATCTCAAAGATCTATTTTTTGTCTTTTCTTCACTATAGTAAGGCAGCTTCTTCCTCTGTACTGCCTGGGGCCATCAGGGGGATCACTGAGAGGACAGGAGACCATCTCAACACTCCCATTTGAGATACGTGAATCCAGGCTGGCATGCAGCAGCCCAGAGCTGTCGTTACAGGGAAAGTGCTACTCAACCCTGGGCTGGAGCATACTCAGTGCAGATGGAACCTTCAGTGAAGTTAGCTGTTAAAAACTAAACAGTCTCTAGTGAACATGTGAGAAGTACAATTTTTCAAAGGCTTATAATTTAGCCAAATTTGAGTAAATTTTTAAAGAAAAGTCATCAGAATGTTATTGCATAGGCAAAGTATTTTTCTCTAGAGTTGTTTCTGGAAACTGCTGAACCATTTTGGCTGAAAATTTCTAAGTGAATTTAGCTTGAGGCAGACACCTGACTCAGAAGATTTTAATCCAAATGGTTAAAGTTTGACAAAGTTATAAGCCACTGAAAATGGTCTTATTATGGGAAGTGCCAGGCAATGTTAATACCATAGGCATGGCTGGTGGCCAGGCCTATGGAAGTATCTACATAGGGATTTGCATCAGTTTAACAAAATGGGTTGTAAAACCAAGTTAAAAACCAGTGCAACTTCTGTGCTTAGACAAGCCCTTCATTATATTGATTCTTGTAGATTAAAATGTAGGTCAGACTACCATCATGGAAGCTGAACAAAGACAGTGTGCACAGCTTGATTACATTCAACGATAGCCTTATACAAAGATTTTTCCTTGATGTTATGGTGCTGGCTTTGACTTTCTGCTACAGTCCTGTTGGGGCCAAAGGCTTTAAAAATTTTAGACTTAATGTAAATGAGAACTAAGGCCTCTTTATACCATTTTACAGCTGGACCCATTTTGAAGTCCCTTTATACTGCCAGAAAAGTGCAATGAGGCCTTTGTGTAAATGATAATCAGTTCCATGTCCCTTCCTCACAGCTGGTTTAAATGGATTCAGCTGCAACTGGCTGACACCTATCAGCAAGCCATTCTGTTCAATGGCCAGTCAGAGATCTTGACAGCCCAGCTCCTGAGGGACTGGCAAACTCCCTTCTCTATCATGGCAGAACTGCAGGATTAACTTTTGGTTTGAGGTGTGTAAAGTTAGAACTAATTCTTAATACCTGTCCAAGTTTTTATACTGTCCTTGCTATGGCATTTGGGCACCTTACAGGATAGTTCTCTTACTCTTCCAATGTGTCTTCTGAAAATCTAGTTTAACTCTTATGGTGAACAATTTTCTATGGTCCACAGAACAGGTGCTGACTGCTTATAGTGTCAGGATACCCTGTATCAAGTGACAGGCAGTTTCCTTGCACCCAGCAGTAAGCCCTAATGGCTGCTGCAGTTTCTGAGGGGCTATGTTCCTTCAGAATCACCAGAAGTAGACAGACTAGAATGAAAAAAGGAGTATACAATCTCTATTAGCATCAGACAGCAGCTCACCATATATTTTCTTTTTGACAGTGTGTTGGATTACTATTACTCTAGTATCACCTTGTCCATTTAGATAGTAATTTTAAACATTTGTCATCTTACTCATGGTACGTCTACACTTAAAGCACTACAGCAGTCAGCTGTGCTGCTGTAAAACTTCATTGTAGACACTACCTATGGCAACAGGTGGGATTCTCCCATTGGCATATGTAATCCACCTCTTCAGGAGGGAGTAGCTGGGTTGACAGACGAATTTTCACATCCCTGAGACACACAGCTATATCAAAATAAATTCCTAGTGTGCATCAGGAATCACCTGACTCAAGAAATCATGGCTTGACAGTTAAGTTTTGACCAATTAAAACTACTTCAGGTTGACAGTGTCAATATTCCTGGAAAGAGAATGCAGACAGATTTCGCTTCCTCTTTCCCTATCTTTAGCCCACTTACCCTGGTGAAAGAAACAAAAAATACAAATACAGCATTATTAAATAACCTATTTGGAGACCTTTTACCTAAACAGTACTTTGAAAATTTCAGGAAAGCTGTTTTTTCAATAGCTATTCACATGGGAGGAGGTAATACTACTCTAAATTCCATTCCACCATATAATGATGTCTGTCAGTGCAGAAAACTTCAGGTCCATTAAAAGTCAACCTGAACTTTGAAAATTGGCAGCTATCAGATCCAAACTCTGTCCCCCTATTTTATTGGATGCTATCTGAGTTACAAAAGTTAGTGGCACATGCAGAGCATTCTAGGTCCTCTTTCCTCTCCCCACCACCACCTCCAACAGAAGTGTTAACTACTGGAGCATGATTGAACACGGTATGCTTACGTTTTCTGTCATCTCCACATGCAACTTCAGCAAGGTATCGGAAGTAGTCTCCCTTCATCTTCAGGTAGAAGACCTTGCTCTCTGGATTAGTTGCATTAGCTATTAAAAATTTGTCCAGCAGCTCCTAAAGCAGGAATAGGAGACATTAACATGTTGCATGCACTGCAATGGATGATCCTCCAAATACAAATTTAGCTAAAGTATTTAGCTCAAAGTAAGAGTAAAAATTATAAAGTATTTAGAAATTATTTAACAATGTCTTTTAGACAAACATTCACTTAATGATCACATTACTTGCATAGTAACAAACGCTAAAAAGGCTAGAACATTTTAAAGTCTCCAGGTTAGTGAACAGTCAAACATTGTGGAAAAAGAGAAAATCAAAAAACTGTAAAATCTAGTAGCAAATGGTAAGCTTGCATATATGCTTATTTATTAAGGAAGATACTATTCATTCCAATAGAAAATTTCAATTGAAGATTAGTCTGAGACCAGTCCATTTCACTGGAAAAAACACCACAATGCATTAGAAATTCAAGGTCTCTTTAAAAAGAGGAAATTTTTAGTTTCCACTTCCCATTTCATGGCCAAAACCTGTGAACAGGATTTTATTTACTGTTTTAAGTGATATTCATTAGTCACTTATGACTGAATATTTAGGGATGGGGTATCAATTTGTGTGCCAATTTTTTGTAGCTATCCTGCTAACATGACATCCAAATTCAAATAAAAGCTTGCTTCCAAAAGAAAACTGTTTCTAGTCATCATTGTTATAAATATAACCTTACAATATGAACAGATGTCTGAGCCTGAAGAATGCTGTATAAACCTGAAACAGCTCAGACACATGAACTACCCCAGTAATCTTAATGGGGTGTTAACTGAAACAAGTGGAGCAATTTACAAGCCAAATATTCAAAGGTACATGTGCATCATGCACACTTCATTTGTAGATGACACTGATTCAGTGTGTTTAAGGCCAGAAGAGATCATTAGGCAGTCTGACTTCTTGTACACAACAGACCACTACATTATACCCAGTATCCTGGTATTGAACTCAATTTGTGGTTGGCTAAAGCATATCTTTCAGAAAGGCATGCAGTCTTGATCTGAAGACTGAGATGGATAACCACACTGTTTCAATGGCTAAATCAACCACACCGTTAAATCCAAAATTAGAAGAAATGCACACACTTTTGTCTAGTTTCAACTTCCAGCCATAAGTTCTTGTTATGCCTTTCTCTGCTAGATCCCTTTAGTACCCATATCTTCCCCGGTACTTTCACACTAATCAAGTCACCTCAATCTTTTTGATAAGCTGAAGAAACTGAATTCCTTAAGTCTTACTGCAAGGCATTTTCTCCAGCCCTCAAACCAACTTTCTGGCTTTCCGCTCCCAAAATCCTTTTTAAAAAAGGGGGCACTGGAACTGTACACTGTCTCATTAGCAGCATAAACAGAAGTAAAGATCATCTCCCTAGTCCTACTTACTCCCCTGTTTATACATCCAAAGATCACAATAGCCCTTTCTGTCACAGCATTGCAATGGGAATTCATGTTGAGTTGTTTTTCCAATATGATCCCTAGATCTTTCTCAGAGTCACTGCTTTCGAGGATGTAATCCCTCATTCCGTAGGTATGGCCTGCATTCCTTGTTCCCATATGTATGTCTCTACATTTGGCTGTATGAAACATTTAGTTTGTATGGGCCCAGTTTACCAAGTGATTCAGAGCTCTGCGTGACTGCCTTGTCATTTACTATTCAAACCCGTGCCATGCTCAAATTTGATTTGCAGGGATTTCACATTTACTTCCCTATCATTAATGAAAATTTTGATTAGTACTATTACCAATGCCTGCCGAACCTCACTGGACACAGCCTCAATCTGATGATTTCCCCACTGAAATTTTTTTTTTTAAATATGTCAGGTACCAGCTCTTAATCCATTTAACACATTCTGATTTAGTGCTGTACAATATTAATGTTTTAAAATCAGAATGTCATGTTGTACCAACTCAAAAGTCCTTACAAACGCTAAGTATATTACATTTGCACAGTTGACTTATCAACCAAAACTTGTAATCCCAAAGAATGAAATCAGGTTTGACAAAACCAAATTTTCCATAAAACCATGTTGACTGAAATTCTACTCCTATTTCTGTCAACTGAATTTATCATCATCTTTCCCATTATCTTCCCCAGGAATGATGTCATGTTAATCAGCCTATAGTTACCTAGGACATCATGTCAAACCTCTTAATTTTGGCACAACATTAGCACTCTTCTGGTCTTCTAGAACCTCCCTGGTATTTCAAGATTAAAAATTAAGAGCCATTAATTCCCCTCAGCCAACTCCCTTTAGGTCTCCAGGGTGCAAGCTGTTTAAACATGCTGATTTTAAAATATAAGTTTGTTTAGAGGTGTGTAGACTGATATTTTCCTGATTTGGTGAAAACAGATAATGAACTTCTGAATGCCACAAACCCTGTGTTTACTGAGCTACAAGATTTCCTCAGAGCAGTTCACCCATGGCAGTTATCACCAAGTATTATCACCTGTATATTACAGGAGTTGTGTAACACATTTAGCATTACAATCTAAAAGCGAGTGAAGAGGATGCGTATCCAGCATCCTCCCAGACCACAAAGCAGGAGCTCTTAGACTTCCTCACACTAGTGAGGGAAAATACTTCCATGGACTAGAAACTGGCTAAGAGGCAGGAACAAGTTGGGATAAATGTTAAATTTTCAACACAGTAATATCAGTGAAATACCTCAAGGTTCCATATTAGGACTACATTGACTATATTCATGAACTGAAAGAGGCAGAGAATAGCAATGCACCAAAGTTTCAATGTGACAAGACTTATCCTCAAATTTAAATACTGAACAACTTCACAGGATCAGGGACCAGACCATGGTAGACAAATGCACAGCATGATGAAAGACCAAGTTCTGTGTTGCAAAGTGCAAGATAATGAACACTGGAATTAATATGAACTATTCACACATACTAAAGCAAAAAACAGTAGAGATATTCATCTTAGACCCAAGATGCTGAGAAAAATCAAGAGACAAAAAGACAGAGGATAATGCTGGGCATAGAAGCCATTAGCACTATGGAAACCAGCAGCCAGAACATTATAGAAATGTATGAATAAGTACAGTTACCAACTGGATTGGAAGGTGGTGTCAAGATGAGCTGTTGCTGGAATTCAGGAGAATTCAGGCTACAACTGACATACAAACTTTTACCAAGCTCCTTCAAACAGTCAAGGAGGAACAGACTAGAACATTCAGAGGACAGAATTTTGCTTGAGAGGATGTAGCCTACAACAGTTGGGAACTGGCTCATGGTCTACAATCCTATGTCAAAAACCCTTAGAAATAGGTGGCATCTGCCAGTCTAACACCAGAAGTGAAAAATTCCTCATAGAAGATATGCTTTAAAACCACCCATTTATCAAAGTATGTCAATTTTCAGGTTTGTAACAATATTAACCTTTCCATTCCCCCTCCCCTCCAGAATCATGGATGTCATCAGCTTTATGAAGAGTTAGTTATTTCAGCAAGTAAAGCTATATTAAAACAAGGGATTGGGGAAAGGACTTCATTTTGTCCATTAAATTGGCTTATGCTTTCTATAAACTGAAGATTTATTGGAAACCCAGTTTGAAACACATGGTTACAAAAATACTTGGACAGCTATTTACAAAAGGAGGAAGACAAACCACGTAACACTCTCAGAAGTTTACCTATTACTCTAAGACTTGCAAACTGAAAAGTGTCATGAAAGTTACAGCACTCTTGAGCTACTGAAATTGCATTAAGTAAACAAAGCCTATAGGGAATGTAATTAGCCTCAAATATTACACAAAAAAAATTTTCCACCATTTTTGGCACAGTCCAAAACTAAATATAAGTGGTAAAAAGCATATTTCTAAAGCATGCTCAGAAGCTGGACTGATGCTAATAGTTTAGTTATGTCTATTGAACAAATAAATTTGGCTGGTATCCAATATTAATCTTACAGGTCTTCCTATATTGTGTATAGCATATTTGAAATAAAACTGAAATCTATGTTGTGTTATAGTGATACTTCATCCATACAGCTTCACAGAAGAGTGTCACCTCTCTTCCCCACCGAGAGGCATTTGGGCCCAGCCTACACATACCTTTAGGATTCGGCGGCAGTCAACGGAAGATACGCAAGTGATGTAAATCATTTGCGTATCTCCCGTCGACTTCGCTGCATCTCCTCCGTGCACAGTCCACACTCACTATGTCGAAGGGAACAACGTTCCCTTCGGTAAGGGACGTAGCGCTGCATCAGGGTGGTTTTCCTGAGTTGCTTGCTAGATCGACTGACCAGGTCTACACAGACCACTCAGTCAATCCAGAGCAATAGATCTGATGGCAGTGAATTTGCTGCCTTCAGTGTAGACCCAACCTAAGATACAGAACAGAAGTGCAGAATTCAGTGACTTACTGAATAATTTTTTTAAGCAAGTCAGAAACAGCCAAGAGCAGAAACTAAGTCTGACACCTAATCTTTTGCACCATCCATGTGGACATGCTTACCTTTCTGTAAAGCATTTAAGGTCTTACAAGTAACTCATTTTATGTACATTGTCACTTGCGAAGCTAAGTTATAGGTGGCATAAAGGTATGATTCCTTCTTTTCCCCTCCAAGATGTGGCATTTTTAATTAACCATGTAATGAAGACAAAAGGTTCAGGAAACTTACTGGTGCTGTGTATAATATATTCTATGTTAAAATAGAATATGTAACACAAATTTGTCCTTCAGGTCTATAAAATGTGACTGTGTGCCTGTCATTTTATTTGGCCAAGGAGACAGTTTACACACCAAGTTAAAAAGTGGGAGGGCATGTTTACCATCATCAATATTTAATATCATAAAATGAATGCCCAATGAAGGATCTTCACACTCTACAAGTTTTAATCTAAACTTGCAATACCCATCCATGAGACGCATTTGTCTAGTTTTATAGAAGGGGAAGCTGAAGCTCAGAGAAGTTTGCCAAGATCACCAAGGAAGTCTAAAGTCTGTTCTTGCTTCTGACAGACCCTCCAACTCTTAAACCAGTACTCAAATACATACTTCACCCTTAGGAGCAAGTGTGCTAGAACAATGAAAGCACCAAAATGAGTCAACTTCAACCACAAAAATATTCTACTCCAACCAAGAACTTTCCACTTCCCCTATTTATACAAGTTCTTACTACTCCAATCATCATCTCGGTGGGATGTGGCCTCCTTGCAGATGTCATGCCACCTGGATCAATCTCTGGCGAGGTCTTTAAAGGTGTCTGGCTGGATATTCACGCAAATTCCATTACTGGCAATCATGATGTGACTGCTATGTAGTGGCATTCCTCAGTAAATGTGCTTCACAATTTGCTGATCTTCAATGTCCATACCAAGAAAGCCATTGAAACTGAATCACTGCTGACAGACAGTTGCTGGGTTCAATTTTGAATATCTGCATTTTAATCTTGTTCTGCCACATAATATGGAACAGCTGATGAAGACGAGAATTGAAAACATCAATCCTGGTGTGTTTCAGCCTCTCTCATCCCCCACATTTCCATACAACAGAGTTGGTATAACTTGGGTTCTACAGAACTGCACTGTTGCAGTAAGTCTGATGACACAACATCCTCACAAAGGCCACCAAAGGGCCCCAAACAAATAGCAACAGTTGCTGCTGCTACACAAGTGTCCGGGAAGATACTCAAAAGATGTGAACTATTTACAATGCTTCCCAAATATTTGACAGCTGATATCTGCTCAACATCCCATCCCAACAAGATAATACTGGGACAGTTGTAATCTGGAGCTGCAACCAGCTTGATGGCAATGGCCAAGGATTTAGTTTTACCAGGACAAATCAAACAATGTGTGCTGCTTCTTGCCCAAACACATCACCCATAAGTGGCAGCAATTGATCATTCTGAGCCAACAAGACAATGTCATCAGCGTATTCGAGATCTCAAAGCAGAAAGCTGTTCAGCTCAATGCCACCGACAGCTTCCTCCCCAAGCTTATACATCAACTAATCAATGCCAATGCTGAATTAAATAGATGATCATGATGGTCCCGTCTGACCTTAATGTCTATGGGTCTATGAATGATGGTGATATAATTCAGCCTTGCTAAACTCCCATGGAGAGAGATACACAGCATGCTTTCCTGTCATTACTCAAGCACAGCTTTGTTCTGCCCTGCAGAATATTGGTTGATTACTTATTTGTACAACTGTAGTGCCTAGAAGCCCTAATCATGAACCAGGACCACATTGTGCTGCTTACCTTCCTGATCACAGGTGGTCGCCAAGGATTCCCAAGGGAAGGATGAGCTAGTGAGGGGCACTGCACTTAGAATGTTGTGTTTTAAATGATCCCTAATCTCTTGGGTCTTAAGTGATTAAAGCAAAAGAGAAATGCTGTTAGAATCTGTGTGTTGTCTCTTGAAAAGGCAATCCAGAGTGGTGGTTGGGGTGGGGGGGTTGGGGTAGGGAGAAGGGGATGGAAAAATGACACCTTTAAGTAGAATTCTAGGAGGTGTGTTTAAACTATAGGTGAATCTGAAAGTCAGTACTGAGCCAACGGGCTAGGCAACTGGACAGCAGGTTCCAGATTTCAGGAGGAAGTGACAGACAGAGATGAGAGTCTGTGCCCAGGGATCCCATGACTGAAGCAGTAGCTAGGCCTCATTAAAGTCTGGTCTACAATAAGAAGTTAGGTCAGTATAACTACACCACAAGGCGGTGTGAAAAATCCACTAGGCTGAGCAATGCAGTTAAACCAACCCTAACCCCTGGTGTACAGACACCCTAGGTTAGTGCAAATAAGTGATGGCCACATAACCACCACCTTATACCAAAACCCCACCAATCGTTATACATACCTACATGCCTCCAGCTTCCACCCAGGACACCCCACACAATCCATTGTCTACAGCCAAGCCCTAAAATACAACCGCATTTGCTCCAATCCCTTAGACACAGAGACAAACACTTACAGGATCTCTATCAAACATTCTTAAAACTTTAATACCCACCTAAGGAAGTGAAAGAACAGATTGACAGAGCCAGAAATCACTTACTACAGGACAGACCCAACAAGGAAAACAACAGAACACCACTGGCCATCTCCTACAGCCCCAACTAAAACCCCTCCAACACATCGAGGATCTACAACCTATCCTGGAAGACAAACCCTCACTCTTACAAATGCTGGGAGGCAGGCCAGTCCTCACTTACAAAAAGCCCCCAACCTGAAGCAAATACTCAGCAGCAACTGCACACTATACAATAGAAACACTAACCCAGGAATGTATCCTTGCAACAAATCCCATTGCCAACTCTGCCTGCATATCTACACAACTGTCACCATCACAGGTCCCAAACACATCAGCCACACCGTCAGGAGCTTGTTCACCTGCACATCTACTAATGTGATATACACCTTCATGTGCCAACAATACCTCTCTGCTATGTACATTGGCCAAACAGGACTGTCTCTACACAAAAGAATAAATGGACACAAGTCAGACAACAGGAATGGTAACATTAAAAAAACCAGGAGAGCACTTCAATCCCCCTGGACACTCAGTAACGGACTTGAAAGTTGCCATACTTCAACAAAAAACTTCCAAAACAAACTCCAGTGTGAAACTGCAGAGCTGGAACTCACATGCAAACTTGTCATTATGAGACTAGGTATGAATAGAGATTGGGAGTGGCTAGCCCACTACAAAAAATAATGTTCCCTCTTTTGACATTCACACCTTCTCATCAACTGTTGTGAATGACCTCGTGATTGAATTAACCTCGTTAACACTTGCCCTTGTCACTGTGATTTAACTCACCCATCCTTTCATGTGTATATATACCTACCAAACTGAAGTTTCCACTTCATGCATCCAAGGAAGTGGGTTTCTGCCTACAAAAGCTTAAGCCCAAATAAATTTGTAAGTCTTTAAGGTGCCACAGAACTCTTAATAATATGAATGAAGTCAGGTTTGATGACTTTGTTGACGACATTAAAACAAAAAGATTAAGGGCTGCAATCTTCAAGTCAGCCTAAGGGAATTGGATACTTAACTCCCTCAGGCTTCTTTGAAGATCTCAATTTCTCAAAGCGTACTTTCATTTTGAAGAGTTCAGGATACAACAACAACATTCAGAAGATTGCACATAGAACCAAACATGGATTCAATTACAGGCACTTGAGTTATTTGGTTTCAAGCTAATTAAAAGAATAGTGATGTACACTAATTAACATTCTGCATTTACCTCCTCAACTCAGAATGGCTGAAAGTTCTAATTTTTGCACCACCAGAAATATGTTGAGTCATCTTGCTTTAACTAGGCACAGATGTTAAGCAATATGTAAACAAAAAAGCTACTTGGAAAAATGAGCTGCTCGAGTCAGTATTTAGTTTCAAGCAATAACAAACGTGTTAATATTCAGAATTCCTACGGTAATAAAGTTCCCCTCTGAATAAAGTTCAGCTTACATTAAAGTTTGATTTTCTTTAAACTGCTTAAACACTCTTGATTCTGAAGTGCCATTTAAGTTACTTGCACTGACTCCAACCGAAGAACTAAAAGTTGGATTTTGATTTGTAAATAACAGCATCTTAACTAGTGGGACATTAATTTGATTTTGTACAAAGCACTTCAAGCCTACTAAAGCTAGAAATCCCCAAGTATGATATGGATAAATCCCAAACACTACTTTTTATACCTGGGCACACAAGATAAGGCTTTTATCATTTCTGCTTCAGAAAAAAGAGCTCAATAGTATCAGCTTAGTCAGCAAGAGATACTAGCTTCAGTTTTAATACTATTTTCTTCAACAAGTTCTCATAACTAGTATTCAAGTGTTCTGTATTTTTAACTTCTAGGCTTCTAAAAATATTGCCATCCAGTCATTAAAAGATGCCACTTATGACAGTAAATAGTGCTAAGAAAGTATTTAAGACATTAGTAAAAATATATATAGAGATACATCAGAGAACTGTTTTCCACCTCTTGCAGTCCAAAGTGAAGCTATGGGGGCTGCTAAAGTAGCTTAATTAGGCCAACTCATCCACTCAAAATTAGCTTCAATGACAATATTAACAGCAGTTAAAAGATACCAAGTTGTTTTAGTTTCATAGCATGATCAGTGTGGATTTAGAACACTTGTAGCTATGCTTGTATTCATGGAGGATTGCATTTTCCTGTCCCCCCCGCCCCATGTTTGAACACAATTGCCTATTTCAGGCTGAATATCAGGCCTGGTATACACTACAGATTTAGGTTGATGTAAAGTGCCTGACATTAACCTAATTATGACAGCATCTACAACCTACAGCCTAGCTCCCATTGATGTAAGTGTCCCACTACACTGACTTAACTCCAACCCCGCAAAGATGTTACTTATATTGGCATTTGCTGTCATTCTTGTCAATTTCATAGCTCTGCTTTGCAGCAGGAGGCTCACAGCTGGAGCCACAAAATTGACAAGAGATTGTTAAGCTCCCTACTATGAAATTGAATCTGGGGAGGGGCTCTCAGTTGGTCCCTAGACCCATTTCATTACAGGAGCCTACCAGCCTTTCTTGTCAATTTTACAGCTTCAGCTATGAGCCAGAGGCAGCTGTGAAATTAACAAGGCAGGTTGGCTCCCTTCTGTGAACCCCAGGCTTGGCTCAGCAGGGGTCGAGTAGGGTGGGAGGCTCCAGCTGTGAGCCATGCTACTGCCCAGGCTCTCAGCTCCCTGTGGAGCTAACCAGCAGGAACCTGGCTGCCAGGGAGCTGCAGCTGGGAGCTCAGACTCTCAGCCCTCACACTGCCATCTTAAGTCAGCGCAAGCGCTCCTGGTGGGGATGTACACCACTGACAAAAGAAGGGTCATATGGACATGAAAAACTGCAGTAATTACTTCTGTGGCTATATGACGACTTAATTCAACTTAGTTTGTAATGTAGACATGCCATTAGGCACCTTGAAGTCCCTGGACACGGCTCACTATGATTGATGCATTTTAATGGTCACTAACTTCGCCAATAAAGCAGATAGAACCCCCTGGCTTCAGTCAGTAAAGATATTTTAACTTCCTTAACAATTTCATAAGAGGAAAGTCCATCCTTACAGATCCAACTTTTGTGCATTAGTTTATTGTTTGAAGACATTAAAAGGGGGCTGAATGAAGCTATTTAAGGCAATAGGCTTTCATCACCAGATGCCATAAGCAATTTAGGTATCAAGTGAAGTGATTTTTCGCTTAATTCCTTTCCAATAATACTGGAACAGCCTTTATTTAGAATAGTTTAAAATGACCTGACAAAGTTATGCAGAAAACACATGAACAGTTCAATACGGCACAGAAATGGATAAGATGACCTAGTTTGTCTTTTCCACTTTGATTCTGAATGCCTGCATACATAGTTTTAAGAACTGGCAGCCAATGCTTAGGATTGGCCAAGGAGTAAAGATCTGGGAGCTGCAACTAAGCAAAATGCACTAGAAGCTTTGGTTGCACTATGTCTGTCCACACTATTCCTACCAGCCAAAATTAGACTAATTCAGAATCAATACTTACTGGTTATATTTCTATTACAACTACAAGAAGAAAAACTAGAAATTCTATGGCCCCAGAACAGTAATGTAAACCAAAATCTAGTGCTGCTTGGTTATACAAGTTCTCCCTACCATAACATTTATCAGAGGGAAAAAAATGAAGACCCACTGGCAGCCACCAAACCATAGAAGTTGTATGGAAGGGGCCTTGAGTTAACCAGTTTCTCCCTGCCAATATAGAAGTGATTCCTCAAAACATTAATTCTAGTTTTAGAATAATGTGAACAATCAGGGTTCTACCACTTCAGCTGAAAGACTATGCAATGAAGTTCAGATCTTTCAGGAAAGTCTTCCTGATGTTGAGCATAGATTGCTCTTCATTCCAACACTCCTAGCTATACCACCATTTGCCATACTATCCATGATATTTCTATTCTTCAGATACTTGAAGTGTAATGTTGCTTCTCAGAAATCAGTCATTTTATATATTAAGCTCTTTTTGTAAATGAACCCCTTCAGATCTTGGCCATTTAAAAATGTTCAACTCCCTCCATTAAGTATCTTTTGTGATGTGATTCCAATCACATGTGATATTTAAATCATAGGCATATACCTAGGGCCTAAACTCCTGGGGTGTTGGAAGAACAAACATTTAAGCATGTTCTCATTATAGAAACCTGTTTTTAGCTTTCAGAGGTTTCTTTATCTGGTTAAGTTGTGACTCAAGTAACCGACACAATGTCGTCTGCCTGAAAGTCTGCCAGAGTTATTAACTGAGCCATTAGTCTACAGGAAAGTTATACCAGTTTAACTAAAGGTGCTGTTCAAATCCAATTCAGTTAAACTAGTGCAAAAAATTATGTGGACACTTCAAGTCACGTTCATTGTGGTTTCATGTAAACTATTTCCAATCAATTTAAATTAGACCAAATTAAGCCACTCAAGCAAAAAAGTGTCTACACAAAGGTTTGCACCAGTTTAGAGGTAATTTAAACTGAGTTGGTCTATACAAGTCCTAAGCAACCTTTCCAACTCTGCCTATTTTCATTATTTTGTTGAGTGCAGCATTTCTGAAGTGGCATTTTTGTGTGATGATTGCCACGTGACTCCTGTATCAGTTAGCACAACAATATTGGCTGACCCGGCACAGTGGGCAATCCACCATTAGATACAGGAACAAATACATAGAAGATCCATCTAGTTAGTAACTAGGTGAAATAAAGGCAAAAGGATGTACAAACAGCCACCTGACATTACGATGGAAGTTTATAGCTCAATGGACTACTGTTTCAATGGGCAACTTTATGGCACACAGTTTCTCAAGCAAGCTCTAGGAGCCCCCTGGTTTAAGCCAAAAAATTATGACAGGAAACTTGTTCTTTTACCACTATGGTGCAGAGGTTGGACACAGGAACCATCATATCCTGGTCCAAGGCCTGTTTCCCTTGTCTTACTGCAGTGGATAGAGAAGAGTATAGTTTTGGAAGAGTCATTTTGGTATTATGCTAATGTATGGTTGAACTATGCCATTTTTTGAAAGACATTATTGAATCAACCTTTTATAAAAATAATTGTGTCAGGAACTCTTGTTTTTGGTAGATAACACCAAAGTCTATGTAGAAAATTATAGGTTAGTAGGTTTGCTCCGAAGTCATGACAAGATTATCTGAAACACTGATTTATTTACATCATAACTAGGAGTTTCCATGTGTTCACTTTACTGGACTCCCCATCCATACATTTCAGATGAGGGGATTCAAGTGAAACTCCTGAAGAAAGTGTTTTTTCCTTACTAGGAAAGGTACACAGGAAGACCTCATCTTGGTGGAAACACTGTGACACCATTTTAATAGACAATGGTATATTTTAAGTCACAGAATCATAGAAATGTACAGCTGGAAGGGACCTCAGTATGTCATCTAGTCCAGCCCATGCATTGAAGCAGGATCAAGCGGGATAGACTGATTTAAACCTACCAAGTGGGAACCTAGATTTAAACCAATTTTAAACAATGTATACATAAACTTATTTCACATTACAACTAAACGATTGATTAAACTGAGGGATGAACTGTAGTCAGTGAATTGAAATAATTATTTCAGGTCAGCCTGGGAAAATTTTCCAATATGCCTAAGTGAAAGTGAGTGTAAGTTTCTACTTGCTTAAGTCTCTTCTTGCAAAATAAGAGCCATATTGTGCCATATTTATAAAGCTTGACTTCAAAAGTTGGATGTCTTTCCTACCCATCCCCAATTCTCTCTATATAAAGAAAAGGAGACTTTAACTCAAAAGTTTTTAATAGAGAGGTTCATGGATTCAGCATATTTATATTTAAATGATTTAAAGAGATTACAAGTTTAGACCTTACCATATTTTGTATTACATTCAGATTTCATTTTAAACAGATTTATTTTTAAAAGAAAAATATAATTTAAATAAAAATTGTATTTTAGATTGTCAAAAAAATCATTGATTTTTATCAACCCTGGGACTGAGTATACCAAGACTATCCCTGACAGGTGTTTGGGGTTTTTTAAGAACATTAGACAATGACAGAGATTCCACAACCTTCTTTGGAAATCTATCCCAGGCTCCTTAACTATCCTTATAGTTAAACAATTTTTCAAAGTCCATGGAACTTCACTTCAGTAGGTGGACAGCCTGCTCCTTAGCAGGCAAAAAGAAGTATGCCAGTTACTATGTTTAAGCTACAGAAGTTAAAGGTCACAAAGGCACAATATTCTTGAAATGGAGATTTAATATTATTTTGTTTGTACTGCCTATTCTGTCAATTTACAAAAGGCACTTTAGAAGTCTAAAGGCCAACACAAGCCTTAAGGAATCACTAGATCAGAGGTAAAGTTCTGTCATTGATAAGAAACTTGCAAAGAAACAAAACAAGAATAAATGGTAAGTGACATGATACTGCACAGTCCCATATTATCAGTGTTGAATATATTAACTGTGACCTAGAAAGAACCAATGGGGGAAATGAGATGGCAAAAATTTAAGTCAGAACTGAAGGCTGAGATCTGGTTTACACTAAAGTTACATCAACCCAGCTACATTGCTCAGGGGTGTGAAAAATACACACCTCTGAGCACATAGTTAAGCTGGTAACCCCCAGCATACAAAGTGCTAGGTTGATGAAAGAGTTCTTCTGTTGACCTAAGTACTGCCTCTCAAGGAAGCGGATTACCTACACAGACAAGAGAACCTTTCCCAGCAGCATAAGTAGTGTCTACATTGAAGCACTACATTGAAGCTGCAGCTGTGCCACTGTAGGATTTCAAATGTAGACAAGCCAAAAGGCACTCAAGAGCATTAACAAATATGTGAATGGAGAGCACCATTGTATACTAAATATAATACAAAAGAGGAAAAAGTAAAGCACACTGGAAGGAATCATTTTAACAACTCAGACGTTTCTTCTTTAGAACATAGCAACAACTCAGGAAGACCATTTGATGTCATTGTTGACAGCTCAATGAAAGCCTCTGCTCAATAAATATGGCTGCCAGAAAAGCAAATATTAAAATATCTAAAGAATGGATTAGGATTCACAGAAATTATAATTTCATCATACGTCATTAGTATGTTCTAAAATGGAATAATTCACTCTGGTCATGACTTCTCAAGACAAAAAAAAGCAGCAAGAACATGTTCAGAGACATGTATTAAAAGCATTTAGAGACGTGGAAAAGCTTCCACATTAGGAAAGACAAAAAGATTAGATACAATAATTCAGAGAGATGAGTACATGCAATAGCAAAAGGTATATAGAAAGTTTAGGACATCCAAAGAGGAGGAAACAATGTTAATGTGACTCCCCCAGGGCCAATGCTCTCAATTCCAATGTTTCTTGGGAAATGGGGCATATTTTTCATTTCTATATGCCCCAATCCACATCCAGCACTGCTAACCCATTCTGAAGGAGGGAGTTGCCATTGCAGCCCGGACAGGGCACCCCTACTCCAGCAATGGCAGCAACACAGGGTCCCTTTCCGCGCCAGACTGGGGGCTCAGTACTGCCAAACCTTGGAATTTATGGAGTGGCTGGTCCCTGACAGCACCCAACTCTCTGTGCTTCTGATACCTGCCCTGGGATAGGATCATGAACAACTTTCCTAGTAAATGGCATCCCTACCATGCCACCCCTGCCTCTCAACTCCTTATACCTCCCTGCTGGCTTGGGACTTCCATTAGCACTGAGAGAAGCTGCGGTGGGTTCTCAGCAGGCAGAGCAGATGTGAGTTGTGCTCCCTCCAGGACTCCCATCTCCCCCACCCTGCTCCTTATCCCTCCTCTCTTGGCTTGCCATCTTGCACTCTCCCCTCCCCACCACCAGTTTTACCCTTTCACCACACCCCTGGTGGTTGCAACCCACAGTTTAGGAAATGCTGTTCGACAGTGTTACTTTTTTTCATTTCCATTTCTTTGATGGACTTACAAACTCTCCTACTTCTGTTACTACAGGGCATTTTTGTCATAGTCTGGAGTGATTCCCTGTCTGAGGCTGTTCACAACCACAAGTGTCAGCCTCAGAGCAGAGTGTCAAAAACAGGGCAGATACCTATACTGGTGGTATGTTCTATAATTATATTTCACCAAGCCAGTAACAAATGTGAACTCCTAGATCATTTTAACAATCTTACCACCGAGTTACAGACAGACTGGAGAGTCTAAGGTGGAACTATCTGGTCTACCAACAGCTCCTTGGTAGGTTTATGGTTGTGTAAATAATCATCTGTCCAGCAGGCAAGAAGAAAAACATTGAAATACTAATAAAAAGTAATTTTTTAGTTATTGCAAGGTTCAGATTTTCCTTTTTCCAGAAACTCTTTCCCTTAGATTGTTCTAAAGAGCTTAATTTTTGTATGCATCCACATATATATGGGGAAGTTTCTCCCCAAATGGTGTCCGATGAAAGGGTGTCTAACCTGATGGGAGTCATAGCTTAGCAGCAAGACCCTTGTCTATCAACATGTTGGTTAAACTAGTAGGATTAACCAATCACTTTTTTAAAACATTGATTTAATATGGTCGTACACCAAGCTTGAATTGCTGGAACCTTGTCTTCCTCATTTACTGACAACTTTCCTAAATTTGTATTACTATTTCAAAATAGCCTTAAGACTGTAGAAATTATGAAGAGTCACACAGACAAAAAAAGTAGCCATTTGCAGAGCCCTGTGCAGATACACAAATGTGGATCCGCATCTAATCTGCATCCGCCCCAATCAGCTTACCTCTGACTAACCTCCCTTTAGGAAAAAAGTACAAAATGCTAAACACAAGTAAACAGATTATTTAAATCAAGTTTTCCTGCTTGCTGATTTAAATCATTGATTTAAATCAATCCACCCTGTAAGAAACCTATACAGTAGAACCTCAAAGATACGAACACCTCGGGAATGGAAGTTGCTCGTAACTATGAAATGTTTTTATCACTGAATAAAATATTATAGTACAGTACCCTGCAGTCATGTCTTCCAGCTGAGACTGGATCTCTGCAAAGGTGGCACCTAGCAGCACTGCCTGGTTTGCAAGCAGCTCCCTGCCCTATTTTGGTTTCTTGCCTTTGGGCTGAACTGGGGGGGGGGGCCCCTGCCCTGCACCCTTGACACTACAAGCTCCAGCCCTCAGCCACCACTCCTCAGGGCTCACCCTGCTCCAGAGGCAGCAGGTGGAGGGGGTTGGTACCAGCCTACTGCCAGCTCCCCTCCCTTGCACTCGCAGAGGTGCCAGCAGTATTCAGGAGTGCATCCATGGGCAAAGTTTGGGCTGCATCGGTGCACAGGCTGTGGCTCTTTAAAACTCCTCCAGAGCGCAGCTGACTCCCACTCCAGGCCAGGCTTTGGCTGCAACCTTCAATTTCTTGCCTTGCCGCATGAGCTGCTCCACTATGGCAGCCTGGAGGAGGGCCTGGGTGTGTGTTTGAAAACAACTTCCCCCTCTAAGTGGGGGTGGGGGTTAGATGGGAGGGGGTGAAACAGCACTCTTGGCTTCCAGGAATAGCACAGACCTTTGACTGTTTCTGCTCTGCACAGTATTTGCTTTCTTTTCCCACCCCCCACCACTGCTGCCTGACTGCTTACAGTAGTTCCGGTTTCACAGAGTGTTCAGTTGACCAGTCAGTTTGCAACTGTGGTGTTAGTATCTTTGAGGTTGTACTGTACATACAATGTAAAGTAGGAAAAATTTCTCATGAGATGAAGTTTTGTTATTCAGACTGTATAAATTCATGTGTGTATTAAAAGTGCATTGCCTATCCTTTCTGCCCCATGCATACCACTTTCTAAAATAACCACCTAAAATAACCCAAAGTATAGGAATACTTTGAGTTAGGTGCACTCCATGATTCTTCATCTACAGAATCACATTGTAGCATATAAAATTTTGGATTAACAATTGTTTTTGTAGCCTTTATGGTTCAAATAATCATGAACTAAGGGTTAAACTCATGCAATGGTTGCTTCAGGCAACCTGAAACAGCTTTCAGATGTACCCCAGTTGTCTTTGGAGCCATTAACTCAAACTCAGTGTCAATGTTATTGAAATAAACAATGAAATTAGTAGCAACGATCAGCTAACATGATTATTCCTTAGACCCAAACTGCTCGACACTTTCCCATGTGCCAAGATCCCACACTGTCTTCTATTCAAGCTGACAAACCCTATGGATTACATTAACACTTGTATGCATTTCCATATAAAATTTTACAGTTCACTGAAGAACCAGGAGCAACGTAAAATATCAACATGGAACACTGATTATTGAATTAGTGAAATGAATAATACAAAAAGCATAGTTTATTTCTGAAGTCATCGTAAAAGGCAAGAGTCTCTCCAGCAGAAATGAGATCAAAATTGCTGATTTATAATCTGGATTTTAGATTATGATGAAGTGAAAAACAGTAAATTTAGATTGAAAGCTTATGCTGTCTCTGTGATAACTGTATTACTGCTCCAGCAGATGTCTAAGGATCTGAGAGCTAATGATCTCAAGTTTTATTGAACAGTGCTAAATTACATTCTTTTGAAAATGTAAATATATTAAACCTTTGACTGCTTTTAATACACAAGATTAGGATTACTGCATAAACTCATTGTCAAACCTGACTTTCGAAGGCTACTGTTACAAAAACCCAGTCATCTAAAGAAGGGAAGAAATAGAGAACCAGGATTTAAAGAGCTAATCAACACTGCAACCACCAGTTCAGTTTTATATCCACAAGGAATGTTCACATAAAAAAATTAAGTGAATGCAACTTCCCAATGCCTATGTAATAAACTACAATTGGCAGAGGCTGCAAACCATCTTTGCACTCCTGATTCCATTAGCCTTCACTATGAGTCTTAATTGCTCAAAGCAGAAGCATTACTCAACAAAATGATGTTTTGGGCAGCTTGGGGAAATGGAAAAAAAAAACTGTATGCATTAGGACATCTTGCAACATTGTAATCTTATATATTAGCCTTCAATTATGTCTAAGCATTCTCTCTTGGAGACAGAGAGACTAGTTCTATAGACTCAACCCTAAACTTGGTAGTGTATGCCATCTTATTCAGTAGAAGTGCCCTAAAATAAAACCAAGCCAAAGCTCATTTAAGGTTAGCAGCTCATGTGATGATACCAATAGCCTATCTAGATTAACAGATTCCAAGGCCAAAAGGGAATACTGGGATAATCTAGCCTGTCTACTACAAGCCATAGAATTTCCTCATAATAAATTTATTATGAACTAGAGTGTATCTTTTAGAAAAATCATCCAATCTTGATTTAAAAATTGCCAGTGATGAAGAATCCACCAAATTGTTTCAATGGTTAATTATACTCACTATTAAAAATTATTTCCCATTTGAATTTGTCTAGCTTCAACTTCCAGCCACTGGGTCATGTTAAAACTGTCTGCTAGACTCAAGACAACATTACCAAGTTTGTTTGCCTTGTAGGTACTTACAGACTCTGATCAAGTTACTCCTTAACCTTCCTTTTGTTAATAAGGCATGTTTTCTAATCCTTTAATTTAGTCACTCTCTTGGCTCTTCTCAGAGCCCTCTCCAGTTTAACAGCATCCTTCTTGAATTATTTTAATGATCAAATGACTGTGCCTCCTGAGGCATTTTTAAAAACTAGTAGCCACCATGTTAGTCTGGTAAGAAAGTCTTGTCAGCCATCATATAACAAGCTTTAAAATGAGAGAGGTATGCCAATCAGGAAACAGCATATAAAATTAAGTACCTGACCTGCACCACTGACTCAAAGCAGTTAGAATTTGAGGGATTTTTTTGCTTTAAATATAAGATGTGTGAAGCAAACAAGGAGCATCAGCAACTCAAAAGTTAGCCATTTTTAAATTTTAAGGTGCAGTTTCAATACTGTCCCCACATTACTATACCAATTGATTTGTAATTTAAAAATCTCTTCTCCGTTGCTGTATGAAAAGCCCCAACAAACTGGGTACACAAACTAATATATACAAAGTGCTATCTAATGTAGAAGTTAAAACAAACACACAAAATAGTATACTTGTGAGAAGCATTATTTTTAATCTGCTATGTCCCTAGAAGGCTGAAGTACTAAGGACTTTGAAGATGGTACAGGGTATCACAGAAGCCTGTCGTATTGTGAAAAGTCTGCATTCCCTTCTCACCTCCACACAAAAGGCAACAAAGCTAGGAATCAATACTGATAACAATGGCATACAAGTACCAATCAGAAGGTTCTCAGCCACCACAGTACTGTTTACACTCTCCTGTACCATACTTCAATTGTTTCTCAAAGGAGGGATGCACAGCTTTCCATAGTATAATGCAGTTGGAAGTAGATCCATTCTTTAAAACACCTGAAAGCTGTAGCCATTAGATGCACTAGATGATTGCACATGCAACAATATTCATGGGCTAGAGCTTTGAGCATGCCATTCAAGTTTTCAACACTATATTTTACCACACTCATGAAAGTAGGAGTTGTAAGAGGACAGCAGCTAATACATTCCTGAAGTATCTTTTGAGAGCACACCTAGGAATTTAAATCTTATAAAAATGTTTGGCAATAACAAACAAAATAGATTTGTTTCTTTACCTTTAAAATGAATAAAGTTTTCTATATAATTGATTCTAAATCAAATTCCATAGCTTGAGGAGTCTGAGGAATTGGGAATCTTCAAAAGCACTCCAGGAACTTGTGCTCCTAAATCACTTAAACACTTTCAAAAATTCCACACAGTTTTAGTCATTCAACAGTATCCACTAAAACTAAGACAAGCAATTCAACCAGCTTTACCCAATGTTTCTCAGCGTATGCGCAACAAATGACTTTCAAACGCAAGTTTTCTGCTAAAACCACATGGTAACTGTGCAAATATTTTGTTTCAATCACCAGTCTCTTGAATGGAGGATTAATCCCCTGATACTCGTTAAAACAAGGTATCTTGATGAAGTTTAAATTGCATATTCTCCATTGGGAAAACAATTAGCACCAATAAGGCCTTATCACACCCCAGTGCCAGAGTTATAACCAGCTCTATGCCCACTGACAAGAGTTGTATCACATGAATGGCTTGCAAGAGATCACGTAAATTTAAAATATTAACAATTACAATAGGCCTTCAGAGGAAATATTTCAGTGGTGAGAAGAACAGTTAAGTTATTTTTATTAAAGCAAGACAACTGATGAGTTGTACTTTACAAAATATCCTGGAGCACTCTCCATGTAACATCATTTTAATTAACAATTAACTAGCATGCAAAAGACTGAAAAGATTATTGATAAATTCAAATCTCTCAAACAGCATATATACATTTCTGAAAGATGTGCTTGTATAGATAATTACAAAGCTTTTGTTTGTTAGTAATATAGCTGAGCAGCCACCTCTACTCCATCGAACATATCCACCCTTTTTAGATCCCAGCAGTTTAGAGACTGACAAGCTACCCTTCCATATTGTTTGCAAGCAGTTGTATCTCTCTCAGAATAGATTACAGAGAAGTTTTGTACTGAAATGATTAATATTTCTGGAAACCAATTCACTTCAAGTTATTTTGAAATTTGATTAAAAGCTATGATGTGCTGAAGGGGGCTCACTACAGCACTTTTTCTCCTGCTCTGCTTCATATGCAAGCACTGGTAAATTTGTTCTTTATAGTGGCAGTTTCAATCTTTCAATTGCTGACTCATGGAACAGAGCAGTGGCAGAATGAAGGAGCTAAGGGGAAGAAGAAAAGAGGGTAGAAGTGCAGACAGTGCTGGGAGGAAAAGCAGCAGTATCAAGGCTAGCGGTAAAAACTGATAATAAGCCTTGTCTCTCCACAGCAGGAAGACTGCTGATGCCAGGGAACAGGAAAAGCATGTGGCTTTGTAGGTTGCTGTCTTCACTACTTCCTGCAGACTTTAGGGGCAACTGAAAACAAGAGGCTGCCAAGGAGGACCCAGAAGAGAGCAGAGGGAGCAGATGTAAGTGAAATTGGGATAAGTTTACTGGGATAAGTGCAAGCAATAGCTTTGTGAATGTTAGGCATCTGCACTAGTGCCACTACACCAGTTACTGACCACCAATTGCCTAAATTGGGGTAACTTCAGCATAGACAAGACCCAAAAAGGACTCACTTCTTACATCTCATTTACTTCCAGAACCACCAGAACTCCATAAAGCGGCATCTATTAAGATCTCAAAGTCTGGAGGCTTGGCTGTGTGTATAAATCCCAACACACTGGAATAGACTGGATCACAGAGGAGTAGAGATGATTCGAGGGAGCCCCATAGTAAAATATTGGCAGCCTATTAGTAAGTCTAATTAGAATTCTGTCACAGGAAATGAGAATCAGTCTAAACCTGTGGTTTATGAGTCATGCTACTTACAAAAAATGAAGCTTTAGCAAATTTTAACCATGCCTGAAACAGTACAAGTTTGCTTAAGAAATGAAATACCCTCTAAGTCTGTTAAGGAAAAAGAATTAATTGTTTTGACTGATTTACCAAATAGTTTCAAATAAATCTTTATAATTAAAGACTGCTTTAAATTTAGACCATATTTTTAATTCAGAAAAAAATTCTAGGTGGCAGCACGTATTGGAATGTGTAAGTATTTCTGCACAAGCCAGGAAAAGGTTCCCCTTGTCAGATGAGCTGGAACTCTTGGCTTGAATTTGCTTCTCAATTAGAGACAGCAATAAAAACAAATCTAACTCAAGTGAGTCTGAGTTTACCTCCTGGTTAAATCAGACACACTCATTTGTAAGAACTTGCTATCCCCTCTTCCTGCTCTAAAATGCATGAAATGCTAAATACTACCGAAAGTACTGGTAATAAAGTATTCAAGATAATTTGCTACATGTTTCCAACTGCATTACACATCTAGCTTTCTGCAGCCATAATTTTTGATGGTCATGTGGAATAAGTGCTGCACTTTCTGCACCACTGACACAGATTCAGCCCCCACCATAATGCAGCATATTTGCACCATCACAAACATCTACAAGGGTGTAAGGCACAATCAAAAAAAATCAAAACCAAAACAGACATTTCTGGACTCTTGTATAAATATTCATCTGCAGCACCTCTTACCAGCTTAAAACTTTGTAGTTTTGCTTTATTGCACAATGATTGCCTTGTATAGTAGAGATGAAGTCTGAAGACTACACCTGCAAGTGCCAGGAAGCCTACTTTTCTACAGATTTTATATTTAAGTCTTCACTGAAGACTTTATATATTTTGAAGTAAAATATTTTATAAGACCCCCTTTAAAATTATTCACACTTCTTACAAATCTCTTGACCTCAACACACACACAAGTTTGTGACCATAATCAACTGAGCACCTCCAAAGCAGATAATTCAGATATCACACTTGGTTAATCTGTATGCTTTACAACAGTTTTATTAACCAAGAACCACAAAAGGAAGAAAGAAGCTTCCTTGTTTTACCTTCCAGGCCCCTTATTGAAGACAGATGAGTCTATTTACATAATAGTGCAGGTAGACCAAAGCTCAAACCCCCTGTACCTCCCATAATTACAAGTCAGGGCTGCATGTTGATCTCACATCCCTCCCCCCCCGATTCTCCTTCCCACACTTAACCATGGCAATGCCCCCATATCCTTCAATGGGGTGGTGCAATAGCTTGTCCTATCCCAGCACAGAGTTGAACATAGATCTCCCACACCCAAACTTACAGGTCTGACTCCCAAGCACAGAAATGTGTACAGATGCCTTGTCCCTCAGTTCCAGAATGGTTGTGACATGTATCCCCAGATCCCCAACTCACCAGCACAGTGGTGCAAATGGACCTGAGCTCAGACTCCACCTTCTCCCGATAGTCCTTGACAAGTTGCATCTTCTTGTCGTTGGTGTCTGTTTTCTGCTCAATGCTAGAGATGACCCTCCAGGCAGAGCGCCGCCCCCCCACTACGTTCTTGTAGGCCACTGAGAGCAGGTTGCGCTCCTCATTGGATAATTCAGCACCCTGTTCGGTTACTGCCTTCATACAGGTGGCCATATCATCGTAGCGCTCAGCTTGCTCAGCCAGCTTGGCTTTCTGGATCATCTCGGTCTTCTCCATGGTGGCTGGCAGTGGGGCAAGAGCAGCAAGGTGGAAGGAGGGGCAAGGGCTGTCACACTGTCAAGAAGAGAAGGCACCTCAAAACCTGCCAGGGAAGAAACAGATTAGCCATGTCTCCGGGAGCTAAAAGCTGCAAGACATCATATTTTGCCACTCCCCAAAACTCAGACACTAAACCAATCACCACCCCAGGAACCAAGAATCACAGGCCACAAAGGGATCCCAACTCTACACTACCAGAATAAATGAAGAAGCCTGTAGGCCTATATAACCAGCCTATTTCACAGGGGATTGGCTACAGGGGAGGGGGAAAGCACCCATCTCCAGGACCTCCAAAAAGGGTTGATGACCCAAAAATCAGGACAAGAAAAGAGATAACTCAATCCCTCCACACAGGAGGCCAATCTAGAAACTAGATGGTGGAAAGAGGCACTCTAGCTTCCTCCCAATGGCTTTTGTCTCCACCTCCTTTTTCCTCCCCCCTCCGGTTGCGTGCACTAGCAGGGCTTGCAGCCTGTGGTTAATGATGAAATGAGGGGGGGGAAAGGTGAGAAGAAGAGCTGGAAACTATTAAGTTACCCAAAGGGGACACCCACAGAAGCCTTGCCCAACCCATTCCCTCGAGGCGTGGAGGTCAGACAGGTTTGCCGTGAAGGTGGAAGCCATGCTGGGGGGGGGGGGTGGTAGAAGAACCACCGGCCGCAGCGCAGACACAGGAGGAGGAACAGGATGAGAGCAGCCCAGAGGACACGGGGAGGAGGAGGCCGTTACCTCGTGCGTGTCTGCGGACACTGGCTGCAGAACCAGGCTGCCGCCGGGTAGCAATGCGTGCTGCCGCAGGGCAAGCAGGGGCATGGGGGGGCGGAATAAGGGAACCTTTGTCCCTGGCCGAGGAGAGGGCGCGGGCGCAGGCCGGGAGCCCCCCCCCAGAGCAAAGGGAGGCGATGAGGCGTCGTGCCCGGCGCGCGGAATGGCAGAGGTCGGGTTCACGTGCCGTGCGGGGAAGGCCCCGCTCGGCGGCCGGGCTTTCTCCCTCGAGGCGGGCGGGGACGGCGGAGTCGAGTCCCATCCCCCGGGGGAGGGGGGCTGTGCGGCGGGCCGGGTGGGTGGGGTCTGCAGGCGCAGCCCGCAGCGGGCGGGGGACAGGCAGCTCCGCACGCCTTGGGCCCAGCCCGACGCTCTCCCGAGGAGGACGGGGCTCGGCGGCTCTCTCCGGGGCAGGGCGCGGCCCACCGCCGGCAAGGCGGGAGGAGCTGCTGCCCAGGGGGCCGCCGGGCGGAGCGGAGCGCGCGCTGTCCTCCCGGCCCCACCGGCTGTGAAATGGCGGCGGCGCTGGCGGCATCTCCCGCTCCCCGCCGCGGCCGAGGGCTCCGCGCCGCGCTCACAAAATGGAGGACGCGGCGCCCCCCCTCCTCCCGCCTCTCATCCCCTGGCCGGCCTCGGCCCCGCTCACCTGGGTCCGCTCCGCTAGGCCGCTCGGGCTGGCGCCGCTGGGTCGGATGCGCTCCGCTCGGGGCTGGGGCGAGGAGAAAGAGCCGCTCCCGTCTCGAGCGAGAGCCAGCGCTAAAGGGCGTTGGCACAGGCAACCCTACCCGCTGCCAGACCTGCGTACACACGGCCAATCCGGACACCTGCTCCGCGCCGGGGCCCAACCCCCAAGTCCGAACACCCAATCCAGAGACAGCGCGCCACAGAGGGGGCGGGCACATGCAGGGCACAAGCTCGGTTGGCCCGTGGGCTGCGGCTGGGGCCACGGGGTTTCCTCCAATTAGATCCAGGGTGAGCTTACGTCACTGTCACCATGGTGATGCTGTTACAACCCCCCTCCCTTCCACGCCCAGCCCAGGCCCTAGCAGCTGGATCTGGGTGAGGCACGAGATTGTGGGAAGGCGCGGCTGGGGCGGGCGGCTCGTGCCGCTGGGGCTGGGGCGGGGCTGGACCTGGGAAAGGGAAAGAGACTCGGAGGCCGGAAAGCGGGTGGGAGCGTGCACTGATAGAGGGGTGCTGGGGGGCGGCGTGCACTGATAGAGGGGTACTGGGGGGGTGGCGTGCACTGATAGAGGGGTGCTGGGGGGCGGCGTGCACTGAGCGGGGTGCTGGGGTGGGTGCTGGGGGGGAGTGCGTCGTTGTGAAGGAATTTGTTGAGAGTTATTACTGGAGGGTAGAGGTAGATGGGGAGATTAGTTGTTAAGTGTCAGTGCTGTTGGGAGTTTTGAGTGCTGTGGAAATAGGAACGGGTTCAGAAGGATGGGTACTTCTGAGCATGTGTGATGAATGGCAATGGGTGTTGACGTGCTAGTGAGCTGCTGGAGTTGGGTTCTGGGGTGGAAGGACGCTGCTATTGGCATTAGTGGCTTTGTATAGAGTGGTGGATGGTATTACGACAATAGGGTCTACATGTAAGTGATGAAAATGGGCAGGTTATGCTGGATAGTTTGGTGGGGATGTGTTCAGGGAAATAATAGATGTTGAGAGGTGTGGAGAACGTGTGTGTGCATTGCTGGTTAGTAGGTGGGTGCTGGAATGTGTCGGGGATGGGTGAGTTGTGGGAGATGTAAAGGAATGAAAAGTGCAAATGCAATATCCAAAATTTATTTTCTCCTCCACCTGAACAGTAGATTGAGGGGCTTGGTTGTAAAGATTAGGGTTCTTTGATCACTGTGGTAGTGGGTTGGGGAGACAAGGCAGGAAGAAATCCTGGCTTAAACAAGTTGTTCAGTCTCTATTCCATTGGTTTCATCTAGAGGTTGGGGACATCGGTGGACAAATATTTCAATCTTAGGCTCATGGTGTTATATGTAAGATTGGTGGTTAATAAAGTGTCATCTGTCCATGATTTAATTCAAGATTAATCCCCGCCCCACCAATCTTGCATGCATTCTCCAATGCTGGTTAGATGGTCCTGCTGGACCAGCTTGAACATAGTTGATTTGAGACAGGCATTAGATACAGCATGATCCTAAGAGGAAGTGATGAAGAGATGGTGTGGTTGTGCTCTTTGCAGCCAATGTGAAATGCAGGAAGTCTCCTACCTCAAAGCTGAATGAGATGCATACATGTGTGAGAGTCCTGTGATTTATTTTCATGGGCAAATCATCCTGCTGCATTGCAAAGTCCCTGCATGAGCAGATATAGTTTCTCACTATAGAGGTTTCGGAATCACTAAGGATGACAACGCTCAGTAACATCCATCTTGGATGATGAGTTCTCTGTATCAACTCAGGATTTCATGGATACCATGGAGATGAAGGAATTATTGGCTCAGATTTTTGATTTAGTGTGTGGCTAGGACTGGAGATTAGGCATTTGGAAATTAGGCATTTGGAAATTAAATCTATATCATGGACTAATCATTACCTACCTCTTGTGGTTTGAGTTTGGGACGAATATATTGTGCCACAAGGGACCAGTTGATAATATACCCCATGAAGATAATGAAACTGGAACTCTTCCAGAAGGCCCGTAGGGAAGATATGACTCATCCAACAGATTTGGGGACTTGACAGGATTTTTTGTTAATCTATTATTTTCAGCCATTGGTGGGGTGGCTCTAATGCCCTCATCTTCAACTATGTTCGCATTCATCACCTCGATTTACAGATTTAGTGAGAGTGAGGACTGTTAGCACATCTGTGACAGAAGTTGTGGGCTGAAGCTAACCAAGTGTCCACCACAAAAGGTTTTTGAATTCTTATGTCATGGCTCTGGTGGAGATAGACAAATGCCTGCACCATGGTGTCTGCAAAGTGCTGTTCAGTGAATTTTATTTGAGTGAGGACATCTGGGTTAATCTAAACTACCTTCATTCAATGGCTCAACTGAAAAGGTTAGGAAATGTCAGAATTAAGGCTGCCCATGCAACTTTAAGTTGGTCCTCGTGTGTGTATGCGTTATGATACATTTTTAAGTACACAATGAAGTGCTGTTTTTCCACAGGACCTGGCCTTATTCAGTGCACTGGGGTGGATGATGCTCAGTGAATGAATAACTATTCAATATTCCTTTTTATCCTCAGCATTCAGTGTGATCCTATGCATTACTTAGTACATGCCATCCAAACCCTGCACTGAATACAGAACTGTTAATTTCTTCATGGGCTTTTCTATGATGCTGTCATTCTCAAAGCTTAGTTCTTAACAGACTTTAACTAATTTATCTTCATAACACCCTTGTGAGGTGAGATGTTACTGTTCATCCCCATTTTATAGATAAGGAAAAGAGGCATGAAGATAAAAGCAAAAAAAGGTCAACATTTTTGGGTGCCCAATTGGAGACCCATAGGTTCTGATTTTTCAGGGTACTTGGCATTAAATAGCAGTTTATGTGTTCAGAACAGAACTCCCATTGTTTTTAGTTGCAGTTGTGAATGCTCAAATCTGCAAATCGGATCCCAGCTACCTCAAATTGAACATCCAGAAAATGAGGAGTGCACAGTGGCCACCTATGAACATTTTGGTTTATGTCATTTGCCTAGTATCACATAAGAATTCTGTGGCAGAGGCAGAGAGAGAATCTAGTTCTCCAGGATGGCATTCAACTGCTTTAACCATGAGACCCTATTTTCGCTCCCTGCCTCATTCACAACATGCTTTCCAAAAGAATTTGGATGGGGGTGTGCTCTGCAACTGTGAAGCCTATTTCTGTTTCCTGGTACAGTCACACCGCCAAGCCTAGTTCCTTCGGGTGGTGTCCGCTGGCTCCTTATAGACACTTTTGAGGAGCAGTGGGCACTGTTGGAGGTTCTCTGCTCAGTGTCCACTTTTGGTTATCGAATTTTTACCCTATGACCTTCACTCCCCACCTTTTTTTTTCTTTGTTGTCACCAGTGTTCATTTGTGGCCCAGATCCACTGGACCCTCTCCCTCAGATGATGAGGAAAGCCGTTAGCTATGGGTGGGCTTAGGTCCACCTTCCCTCCCAGTTCCACAATAGGTACACACCTTCCAGTTTCTGCAACAAATGAAGCAAGAGTCCTAGGTACAGTCAGTTGCCTCATTCACTACACAGTCATGATTAATCCTCAGAGCAGGTCCAGCATATGCAGTGAATGAAGGAAGAACCTTGTGGAAAAAATAGTATGTGATCATATAATTAAGAACTGTCTCACAATGCATATGCAAAAGAGGGCTGAATGAAAGTCACATGAGCAATGTTAATTCTGGCATTTCCTAACTTTTGAGTGCTTGACTTTGCAACCTTAATAATGCTCTTTTAAGAACTTAAGAATGGCCATATTGGGTCAGATCAGTGGTCCATGTAGCCTAGTACCCTGTCTTCTGACAATGGCCAATGTCAAGTACTTCAGAAAGAATGAAGAGAACAGGCAATCACAGAGTGATCCGTCCCCATGTCATCCACACCTTGTGGCAAACAGAAGCTAGTGACTCAGACCATGCAATTGCATCCCTGACCTTTTGGCCAATGGCCATTGATGATCCTCCATGAATTTATCTAGGGTTTTTTTGTTGAAATTTGTTGCAGTTTTGGCCTTCACAACATGCCCTGGCAATAAGGTACACAGGTTGACTGAACTTTGTGTGAAGAAATTCTTCCTTTTGTTTTAAACCTACTACCTATTAATTTCATTGGGTGACCTCTAGTTCTTGTGTTATGTGATGAAGTAAACAACACTTCCATATTCACTTTCTCCACACCAGTCAAGATTTTGTAGACCTCTATAATATCCTCTCTTAGTCATCTCTTTTCCAAGTGAAAAGTCCCAGTCTATTTAACCTCTCCTCAGACAGAAGCAGTTCCATATCCCTAATAATTTTGATTGCCTTTCTCTGTACCTTTTCCAATTTTAATCTTTTTTTGAGATGGGGTGACCAGAACTGCACGCAGTATGCTAAGTGCAGTAAAGATTTTTAAATGATGATTTCCTATGATTTTTGAAAACTTAAAAATTTAAAAGAACTTTTAATCATGTGGAACTATGCTGACTGCCTCCCCCAGTGTGCACTCAGCATAGTTGGGATGTTTAGATCTGCAGGACAACCCTCTGTCACTTGAGCTAATGGAGTAATGGGTAGCAGTAAAAGGCTATTATTTTCTACGTGCCTCTGAGTCTAGAGGGGGATGGAGACATACGTTGCCTGTGGGTTTTCCAGCCTTTTGCTACACAGCAAAGGAATGTTGAGACCCAGGAACCATGGGTTTGATTCCAGGTTCTGTAGGGAAATATGCTGTGGTGGTTGCAGACCTTTCTAAGACTGCCCCCCCACACCTTTCCCTATCCCTTTCTGCTTCTGCCCCCCGCCCCCTCCCGCTCTGTCCATGTTCCCCTTCCCTTGCTCCTGTCTTCCCTCTCATGATGCCAGTCCTCCTCCATTCCAGCTCTTACACCTCTTCCCTTAGCCTCTCCTACCCCGATTCTGCTTATGTCTTGTCCACTCCTCTGAGTCAACTGGAGACATTGTCTCTATGATCTCACTTCTGGCCCCATAACAACCCCTAGCAGCCAGGAGCAATTGCAAGTAAAGTTCTGCTCAGTCCCCCTTGCCCCAGGAAGGAGCTTGCTCAGTTGCTCTGTGAGAATGGTACATGCACAGTCTGATCAATACTTAGGGATTGTGAGGGGTGGAATATGCTCAGTGTACACATGATCTTCAGAGAGTTTAGCTGCCCTGCTCTAACAAAGCTGTATTCAGCATGTGTGAACTGAGATTTTTTCAGAGGCTTATAACTTTGCTAGATTTGGGTGGGTTTTCACAAGAAGCACATCCTGGAAACCAGGGTGATCCCTGTGCCAAGTTTCAAGGCCCTGCTCTGATGCATAAAGATGCTAGGGTTTCTCAACTACACGGTTGTAAGATTATTGTTAATGTGTGAAGAACAGATATTTGTCCTTAATCTCATTCTGAGAAATGGCTGGAGCATTCTAACTGAAACTTGCCACACGCATTCAGCGTGAGGCAGACATCTTGCATGGAAAATTAGCACCATAAGTTTCAGAAAATGATAAACAACTGAAAACAGAATCTAATGGAAAGTGTTTGGCAGTTGTAACTATAGGGGTGCATCCTCCACCATTTATAATATCCAATTGAGCCACTGCTGCTGAGCCCTACCCATTGTCTACTTGAGACTGAGGCATGGATGAGACCTGATTGCATGAAGCTCGCTGTGGATGTGGCTGATGTGATGCTGATAGGCTGAAAGAAAGAACTGGAAGATATGGCCAGGGTTATGTTTGACCCTTTCATTGGAGAGTGTATGCCAGTTCTTCGTAATTAGAGTTTGCAATTTGCAGTTATTGTTGCATCCCCAGCTGCTGTTGGGTGATCATATACAGCAATGATCAAGAAAACTCTTCCAAAACATCTCCAACAGGCCAGGGGAATATGTTTCTTTGGTCGCAAACTTTGCTACTAGCTCATTTATAAAGCAGTGCAACTGGTTCTGAGCACCAGAATCTGCACTGGCAGTTCCTGTTGAATGTAAGGTGTTTGTTTTGTCCTATAAAGCCTTAAATGACTTGGGACCATGCCACCTGAGTGACCACCTTTCCCCCCATCACAAATTGCTACAGCTTAAACTGTCCGCTCAGTATAAAAGAGAGGGAGTTGCCAGCAGAGTTATCTGTTGGGAGCCCTATCCTCACAATACCACAAATCTATTGATGTTCAGGACACTCTTTGCTTATGCAGGCTTTTGGGAGGGTAGGGTGTGATGTGGCTTGGCAGTTGTGGGCAAAGTGAGGTACTGTTTTGGTTTGTTATGGCTCTTTTTTTGTTTGGGGTAGAGAAGCTTTGAGCTGTATTTTGTTATGCTGTTGTATTTTTAATGCAGGGCACAGGTGCTACAGTTTTAGATGCATGCTTTTCTAGATATTTTACATTAAAATGGTTAAATAAAAAGCTATACATGTGTAGAACCTGAGGCAAAGGAAAGAGACGTCTGAGATGTCATCTGCTACCAAATCACTAATGTAGTAGTGACAAATGATTACATAAAACCCACTATGCAGCTCCATCCTGTATTGCATCTACTGGTCATGGAGACTACAAGGCAGTTTTGCTTTGGTAACACTTGCATAACTTCATTATTGGAATAAAGTAGGTGCTTTCAGGAGAAGGGGCTGCTGTAGGAAACTGGTGCCGGGGAGGTTGCTTCTGATGCATAGTTGCCTCTTGCTGGGAAGATGGGTCTCAGGAGCTTGGAAGTGGTGTTGGGGAGGTGGGCATAGGGGAGGGTGCTGGTACGGATTGAATTTTGCTGGTGGGTGCTGTTTGTACAATTTGATTTGTGCTGCTGAGGGATAGGTTGTGCTGCTGAGTATTGCTTTCTGCTGTTTGGGGTAGGTGTTGCCGGGGGAGGGGGGACATTGATAACTGTGCTTGCGAACAAAATGCCCAGCCAGCGTGCCATGAGTCTAAAGCGCTTTCATTTCCAACATCATAACGGCAATGTTAAATTCTATCCCCCACTCCCTGGTGAAATGGTTGTTTCTTGGTTATAAGCCTCCAGCTCTTCCCATCATGTTTCTCCCTCTGTTGAGTGTGGAGTTAAACAGTGGGGGGAAAAAGCCATGGGGAGTGGGGACAGAAGCAGAAAGTATCCCTGTGAAGTCCATCTCCCCAGCTGGTGTAGATCTCTCTGTCCTCCACAAAGCCAGTGTGAACTTTGAGGACCATGGCTAGGCACAGAGTTGTTTCCCTTGCTGCACAGTCAGTGTAAAAAGCACAGGTAAATTAATGCTGGTTCGGTACAGCGCTTTGTGAGGCCCAGCAGAGGGGACCCCAAAGCACCAGTGCCGAGCAAGGCTGATCATGCTGCTACTGCTGGGAGGAGGGCCATGAGAGAACAGCAGTAAGAGAATTCCTCCATGAGGATTCATAGGGCTCAAAACAAGATTTCTGCAGATCCTCACTCATTTTTTTTCTGACCTAGCCTAACAAGGTGAGGTGGGAGTGGAGTGGTAGAGCATGGAGCCAAACAACTACCCACAAAACTTGTCTTTACATGGAAGGGAAACATATACTGTAATAATGCCTTTTTCTTAGCTATATGCAACTTGCTCGAAAGATAAAGATGCATGAAAGAACTGAGCTGGCAACAGTTAGTGAGGTTTTTAAGTTATAGCCTCCCGTAACTTTCCCAGCAGATGGCACCAGTAGGGGCCATGATTTTGGATAAATGCAACTGATTTCCCTCTTATGGTGATTTGATTATTTTTACAAGTTATAAATTCTCTGTTTAATTATAGGACTAAATTGCGAAATTGCCCATTTTGTGAGGTTGCATCATTAAGTTCAGTCGTCTTTGAACAAACAATTCATTGTGGAGTGATGAAATTGTTAGAATCATACAGTGCATGTATCCCAATAGATATTTTCATTTATAAGTTTCTGACTCATTTGCTACATTGTGAATGGTAATGACAGGTGAGAAACCAGATAGCAGAAATGAAAGTGCAGGAGACATAAAAATGAAGTGCGCAGGACAAACAGCATAAAATCCGCACACGTTTTGCATGTTCACAGGGGACACAGAGAAACCAGGTTTAAACACATGGAAATGAGTTGGTACCTGTGTAGACTTCATGGGTTGGTGGATTAGTAATTTTTGAAATAGCTCCTCCTCCTCTTCCATCCTTTGCCTCTCCACCTCCTCCTCTTCATGTCTCCTCAACCTCTCTTTACAGCTACCTTATGAACTTTGTTCCCCAGTGATGAGATTGTGACATCAGAGATAACTGGTTGATGCAACAGTTAAGGGGCTCATGGCAGGACTGAAGTCATAGGTGGGTGGATGATGTAAGCAAGAGGAAAAGGACATGCACACAGACCAACACATCTCATTGTGTGTAAATTTATGTGCTTTTTGAAAAGCATGTTAGAAGAACAAAATGAGTCCAGTTGGTGTTTAAAATTTTTTTTTGACTGCAAACAGAATAATCACTTAAAGAAACTGGAAGGCTAATGGATATCATTACTATAATTGACCAAGAGCCAAAGTTTGAAGTTATTCATAAAGACTAAGTAAGGACCCTGGATTTGGTTCAGTGTCATTATAAACCCTGTACATTTATTATTTTGACTTGGTAGGTACTTGCAGGTTAAATAAGGGCTTGTTTACCTGGGAAAATTTGCAAGCAAGGCATAAGTGTATGGAATACTTATACCGCTATAGCTATTCTGGTATACCTTCCCCATATGGACGCTATTCTGGAATAAAAGTGTCTTTATTCCAGAATAAATTACTCCCCTTGCAAAGTAGAGTAATTATTCCAGAATTAAGTCACTTTAATTTCAGAATAGAGCGTCCACACAGGAATCACAACAGTGTAGTTAGAGATATACCATAATTATTTTGCTATAGCTATCCTGGTCAGTTTCTCCATATAGACAAACCCTAATAGTGGAAGGAAGGAGAAAGGAGGAAAAGAGAGGGGAAAAAGGGAAGAAAAGTAGAGTATTGATACCTTTGGAAAGAGGTGATACAGCTATCTATTTATGGTCTTAAAATACAGCTTGTAGAAGATCTCAGATAAATAATTCATCCAGGTTGTTTCTGGTAAAGAATTTTCTCCATGATCAGTGTTGAGCTCTCTGGCTTCCATTGGTTTAAAATGTGATATATCCCACATTAAATCAATGGAAGCAGGATGTGTATGTGTCTTATTTTTTCCCTTAGTATATAATGAAATAACTAATTCTTCCCTAATTATAGGATTTTGGTTATGAATTAAGTCAGGGCTTGATCCTGCATTCCTTGTAGAAAGAATTGGAATTTGGGGGTGTTAAAAGAGGAACATCTGGCCCTTATTTAATTATGATTATTTTTCTACCAGACATAGTTCATAATAATACCTTACACATCCCTAGAACTGAACAAAGGAATCCTTCATTGAAAAGCCAAGCACATCTTTTTCTTTTAAGGCTGTGATGCAATTTGAAAAGCCAAGGAAGGGTCACAATAATAGCTCATTCAACAAATGAATTCTGTGGCGAGGTGTAACTGCGTGGCTGACAGTGTGGGAATTAGGCAGTGATAGTTTTGGATGGAGAGATGCATGTGTTAAAGGGATCATTGGGTGGGTTAGATGTTTTGCATGCAAAGTATGTATTCTGACAGTGCTAAACATATGCAGTCCTAAACGGGGCCACTAGCACAGGGATGGATTGCAGGAGATAACAGGTCTTTTTCTGTTCTAATTTCCATCATTCTATCACAATTGAATACTAGAGAAAATTCAGACAGGAAATTCAGAGAAATCATGATTTAATTCCAGAGTTTATTCCACTTCTGTGTCCTTACAGATTTCGTTTCCCTTCAGCTAAATGGCTCCTAATCCTTTTCAGATTATTCCTAATGTATGTAACCTTTGCAAAACATTGTAGCTGTCATTAATACTTAGCCAGCATTGTTCCTCTTCTGGGGAACTGGGAGTTCTACAAATTGATTTTATCTTTGTAAATTTTAATAAAATTATTTTTAGTGATTATTTGGCTGTATGGGGGTATCATTAAGATTTCAGAACATAGAATACGTTTCCACTGGAAATCCACATGAGCCCAGATCTTGCCACCTATAGAACAAAAAAATCCCTGTCCTGACAACCAAAAACCAAATAAACACAAATTACTCTTACTGTTATGGGATATGACGAGAATCATATTTCAGTTAATCAGTTTTATTTTTGGTAGGCTCTCAGATTCCATGGTGATGAATGTGATATTAAATATCTAGATCCATTTCAACTTCTGAACAATAATTAAGACTCACCTCTTTACACTTACATTCCCACAAAACTATCTGAATGGGCTGGTGGGCATCCCTTGGAGTAAAAAAAGAAGTCCTATCCTTGTCCATTCTCCACTTCTTTTCATTAAACCATTTGAATATACATCTTCTGAACTGAATTTTACTTATTATTCTATTATAGCCTGTACAGTTATGGGTGCAAAATAAATCACTAGATCTCTAGATAAGATGGGAAAGAAAAAGAGAGAGTAAAAAAAAGGAAAAGCAGCTAACCCAAGGGGTGGTGGGAAGTATTGTTTTTGGATAAGCTTTATGCGCACTTGTAATTTTGTATTAAGTGCCTAGAAACCAAGGTGATGGGCACATTACAAATGCCTAATGGCTTAATTCCTGAGGTGCTCAGGACTGTCACCTCCCATTGATTTATATGGGTTTAGGCCACTCAGCACCTGAAATAAGGTGCTCAGTACTTTGCAGGAGTGGGCCCTAAGATAGAAGGACAACAAGGTCATAATAAAAAGTTACCTTTCCAAGGGTCTGACCTTCAACTCTTAAAAATCCAGGAGGATTCCTTACCCAACTATTCATTCACAGCCCGTCATATGATGAGAACCCTGTTTCACTATGTAGCACTAATACAATCAAATGGAAAGGTTTTCCCTGCAGTTGTTAACATTCCATAGTACTCAGCACTTGCTGTAATCAATGTTGGTGCCAACAGTCCAAGTACTAGCTTCTCTCTGACTGGTCACAGCTCGGACCTACCATAGCACCAGACAAAACTAAGGACTCGGGTATCATCATGAAAGGCGGCACAAGGGGCTGGTAAAAGGAAATAAACAAGTAGCTGAAATACATGCAATAGAATTTAGCAGCAGTGTGGTTCTTCCTGGTTTGTTAACTCTAAAACAAGCAATTTGTATGAGAGAGAAAAAGAAACAGGAAGTTTATGAAATAAGAGCTGAGGTGCACAGCTAAAGCAGGAGGTTCTTTACACGACTTAACCTTTTATCTAGTAACTGAAAGATGGTGGAGTTTTCAGTATCCGGGATAAATTGGGAAGGAGGATACTTATAAAAGACTGAGGCTACATCTACACTAATAAGAGGTATTTTTAATATATTAGCTCATGCGCTAACATGTTACAATCCCAGTGTAGACAAAACAGTTGTAGTTTCTGGTAAAGGTAATCCCTCAGGGGGAGTTTAAGGTTTACTTCTACCAGCTAACACATGCTACTGCTCATGCCAGTGGTCTAAATGCATTTTTTTCCTAGTGAAGAAGAGCCTGAAAGGGCACTCTTAGATCCTTGTAACAGGGTGGCACCCACCTCTCGTGAGCACCCCTGCATCCGAGTTTGTGTCTGCACTCCCTAGGCAGTGCTCTACTTGTCTGCAGTGACTCCGGCTGGCAGTGTTCATCTTTTGAGGCAGGTTTTTCTAGTGATTCACCCTTTGGCCAAGTCATACACAATCTGTATGTGAAACACAAATCAAAATACACCCCTTCCAGGGTAAACAATTCACAGGGACTATCCCAGTACCATGACTGGAAAGTCTCTTGCAGCAAGCCCTCCCAGGGCTCAGTCCCTTAAACAGTCAGTCCTCAATAAGTCCAATAGGACCTGTCACCAGACCTTCAGTTACTAATATCTACAGTCCAGGCCTGGGCTACCTTTCATTTGTCTTTTGATCCTGGTATGGGTCTGTGGTCCCAGGGCTTCCTCCCTGGAGACTCTTTGCCTTGGGTGGCTGGTCTCTGACCCCACCTTTCCAGCTGTGGCACATTGGTCCCCTTCTGGGAGTATATTTGAGTCCACTAATGCTGACCCTCTTCAGGGTCTATGGCCCATTTCTCTGGGCCTGTTAAACTCCCCCCTCTGGGGTTAGGTCTCTCCAACTGTGGGCCGGGGGGTCCCAGGCCCACCCGTTACTCTGGGTCCCAGCTCAGGGACCCTATGAATAGCAGCGGCCTGCTACATGGCTTTAACCAGACACTTTGCTGCTACAATTCCCTGGCCACTTCCCACAGGCTCCAGCACCTTCACCTTCTGCTTCAACCAGTGCTTATTTTTTGCCACTGAACCCTGGCACCTCTAGGCTTGGCAGGTCATATCCCCAGCACCTCCGGGCTTGCCACATCACTTATGAAAGTAAAAAAATTGCTTGAGCCCCAGCATCTCTTTCATCACAGATTAAGCACTGGCTTCATCTTTACTGTAGGGTTATTCTATCTTTAGTCCCAGCAAGCCTGGAGCACCTTCCCACTCCCTTGGTGCGTGCTAGCTACTGCTCTGTTCACGGTCCCGCAGTGCCTTCAGCCTGCAAAGAGTGGATTCCAGGCAGCAACTAGACGATTTGGGCCCTGCAGCTCCTTTTATGTGGGCCTGCTGGGCCCTGATTGACTGCTCTTTGCAGCCTCTCCCTGATTGGTGCTTTCTTCCGCAGCCTCTCTGTGCAGCTTGGAGGACTCTCTTCCACTGCTCCTTTCTGCAACAAGGGCGAGGTAGGACCATGAGGCCTGCAGCTGGGGGCCTCCGGGCCTGAACATCCTGTCACAGTCCGACTTTGAACACTTCCTTTAAGACACTTTGGTTACTAGCTGAACCACAGAAACCTGCATCTGTCTAATGTGTTCTCCTCAGTACCTCGACAGGGCTTGTTCGTCGGCAGTTGTATTCCTGTTTTGACACTTCCTGGTTCATCTGCACAATCCATGTGATATGTGCATGCAATGCTGTGGTGCCTGCTGTCCAGGCACTCTCTTCATTATGGCCTTGTCTTCACTACGAAAAAAGGTGTGGTGCTCTTTGAGTGCTTGCTTATGTCGATTCCATGTTAGGTGTGTGTGCGCGTGCCCTCATGCATGGCTTTTGGAGATTCGTTTGCCTTAGTGGTATCCGTAGGGCTAGTTGTGGCGCCCTCTGAAGTCCCGTGCTCATGCAGTGCTATATAAGGTGTCACTGGCCCCGAGCCCCCTCAGTTCCTTCTTTCTGCCTGTGAAGGTTGTTGGAACAGCTTTCTTCATGCGTTCACAAATATCTAGTGATTCTCTTTCATAGATAGTTGTTGATAGTGTGACCCGTTTGTGCCCAGGATAGCCACCTGATAATGCCAAGGTCAGGGCAGCCTGTAAAAGGAGAGCAGATTCTCCCAGCACTGGTGGGTGACACTGAAGTCCGACTTCCCAACCAGCCACGAACAGTGCTTCTGATTCCCCACACTGGTTATCACAAAGCCACTATACAAATACACACAGCCCCCTCTACTACATTTCAGTCTCTGGCTCCCAATCTGCCAATAAGTCCAGTAAAGAGACCAGTTATTTAAACTCTATGCTCTTTACTAAAAAGGTTCTTTCTGATCCCAGAGGATCAGCCACAGTACCAGATCAATATAAGTTTAGATCTTACCCAAAATACCATGCTGCCAGCCAATCCTTTAGTAACTAAAACTAAAGGTTTATTATAAAAAGAAAAACAAACAATAAGAAATGTTAAAGGATTAAAGCAATCAGATACATACAAATGATTTGAAAGTCCATATACATCAGGTTTCTAGAAGAACTGTGGAGTTTGCAGGCTTGTATAGTCCCTCTGGTATACATCCAGTACCTGGATGGGACTCAGTCCCTTGTTTCACAGCTTCAGTTCAGATGCAGATGGCTTGATCCAGAGGTAGGTAGCTGAAAGCTGAAATGTAGACAAAATTGATTCCAAAGGCTCCACCTTATATATCCTCTGGCCCTTGCCATGCTACTTGTGGAATTTTACAGGAACTAAAATGGAGTCCAGTCACATGGGCTAGACTTGATGACTCATCAGGTATATCTCTGGCTACTCCCCCTGGGTCCCCTACACCTGGGAATGTCTTAATGGGCCATTAAGCAGGCTTTTGTTCAGCAGCCATCCTGTCCGAGGAGTGGCCTAGAAACAGCCCAACTTGAAATACTGATATATCAAACATATCCATATCTTCCCTCACACATATAACACATGAGCACAAACATTATAATCGTACTCAGCACCTTATAGCCTTTCTAACAGTATCTGATATGGCATATCTCACATGGGTTACTATGATTCTGACATTCTGATGTCCAACAATACAATAAATGCCCCCCCACCAATCCAGCCACTGTGACAGATAGTTCTTGTAAATAGTTTGTTAATAAGTTAGGGATAGTGGTCCCATCGAGGACGTTCATCCAGTGAGGGGTATGCCCCAGTCCCCAGGTTTCAAATTGTGTTCCGTTTGCCACAAGCCCTTCCCGCTTAATGACCCTCATGACAATTGTAAGTGTTTAGGGAAACACGTAGGAAGGATAAGTGCAAGATTTCCAAGGGCTTCAGGCCATGGACTAAGACAGGGACATTCACCTGAAAGCCCTGTTAATAGAGGCGGCACGCAGACTGGCCTCAGAATCCCTCTGCTTGAACTCGATGCTGAGTACTTCATCATCAGTGTGAAGTGCCCTGCTGGCACCAAGCTCTTCTCAAAGCTGTTCGCCTGGCCGATGCCAATGAAGTGGCAAAAGAAACAGCACACCGGTTGTGGCTGTTCCCTCATGCTGAAGAAGGATAAGAAGGCAGGGTCAGGCAAAGGACCAATGTCGGACCAATTATCTGCTCTGGAGCAACTAGAGCCAGTCTCTTCTCCCAGGGCTGAAAGCCCTTTGAGGGAGCCACCCCGAAATCCTGGGAGCAGAAGGGGGCCCCTTTGCCTAACAGTGCCCTCAACACAAGAGGCCTTTCAAGCCGCCAGGGACTTGATGGCCCTGCCAGTCCCTCTCACTCCACTGGCATTACCTTTGGCACCAGAGCCAGTAAAGTTACCATTGTCCTCCTCATCCCCGGATGAGGTAGTGGCCAGCCTGGCTCCTCCAATACTGCCAGATGATTTTTGGGCCCACCAAGAACACCTTAAAAGGATCATGTCCAGTCTGGGCTTGAAGGCTGAAGAGCTCACAGAGTCTATAGACGGCCTCTTTGACTAGCTGGTGCCACAGCTGCCAGGATAACTCACATTACCGGTGCACAAAGGGATGCTGAAGCTTGTCAAAGCCCTTTGGCAGACCCCAGCCTCCCTGCCGCCAATATCTAAAAGGACCAAGAAGAAATATTATGTTCCAGCCAAAGGATATGAATACCTGTTCTCCCACCCAACCCTGGATCCCTGGGGTGGCTGTGATGATCAAGAGGGACAGGCAAGTTTGATGCCTAAGAACAAGGACAGTAAGAAGCTGGACTTGTTTGGAAGAAAGATTTATTCCACAGCTTGTCTTCAACTCAGAATCTCCAACCAGCAGGCATTGCTGGGGATATACAATTATAACATTTGGGACTCTGTAGCCAAATTCAAGGACTTTCTGCCACATGACACCAGGCAGGAGTTTGTGTCCATCTTGGAAGAGGGCAAGAGCCTCCCTCCAAATGGCACTGGATGCTGCCGATTGGACAGCCAGATCAATGGCCTCGGCAGTATCCATGCAACGGTGTTCCTGGCTAAAGTCCTTGGGATTGTCTCAGGTGGTGCAGCAATCTATATAGGACCTCCCATTCAAGGGGAACACCCTGCTATCAGGCTTCATGACCTGAAAGATTCAGGGCCACTTTATGGTCCCTTGGCCTGTACATACCGCAGGGATCCAGGAGACAGTTCTGGCTGCCACAGCCATCGCTTAGATATTTGGGTCAGTTGCAGCAAGGAACCAATAACAGAAGGAATAGAGATAAGTGGTTTAAGTGCTGCCATCCCATTTCTTCCTCCTCTGCTGCCCAGTCAGGGCCTGCACACCATCAGGGTGGACCACAGCAGGTATTTTGAGGCTGTGCCCAAGGACAGCATCCCCATCTAGCCTCGGCATCCATTCCCCCATTTATTTTTGAACCGACTGCTCCCTTTCTGCATGAGCCTAGATTACATTGGATTGTTGGGTCCTCAACCTCATATCTGATGGTTACACCCTGTAGTTTTCTTCAGTAACCCCCTTGCACCCTATCCCTTTTCAGGGACCTTTCTCACGAGCAACTTCTCATTCAGGAGGTGGAAACCCTCCTATGGGTAGGGGCTCTGGAGGAAGTTCCTCAAGACATGAGAGGGAAAGGATTTTATTCCCAATACTTTATTATACCAAAGGTCAAAGAAGGCCTCAGACCCATTCTGGACTTGCATCACCTCAACAGATATCTCAAGAAGTTGAAGTTCTGCATGGTCTCTGTAGCCTCCATCATCGCTTCTCTGGATCCAGGGGACTAGTATGCCACCTTCGACTTTAAGGACGCATATTTCCGTTTTCCAAGGCCACAGGAGATTCCTCCAGTTTGTGGTTGACCGGTGACACTACCAGTTTATGGCACTGCCTTTTGGTTTCAAATCTGCCCCAAGGGTTTTCACAAAACATATGGCAGTAGTGGCTGCTTACCTGAGGTGTCAAGGAGTGCAGATTTACCCACATCTCGAAAACTGACTCATCAAGGGCAAATCACAGTCTCAGGTCCAGCACAGCCTCAGTCCCATGAGACCTGTTAAAATCTGGGCTTGCTCGTGAACAAGCAAAAATCAACTCTGTCCCCTGTTCAATGGATAGAGTTCATAGGAGCGATTCTTGACTCCAACAGGCCAAGACCTTCCTTCTGGAGTCCTGGTTCCAAGTTATGTTGGGTCCCATTACAGATATACAATCCCACCCGATCACGACTGCTCAGTCATGCCTCAGACTACTGGGGTACATAGCAGTATGCACATATGTGGTCCAGCATGCTCCTCTACATTTGTGACCCCTACAGTTGTGGCTAGCGTCGGTCTACGCTCTCAGCAGGTGTTACAGGGAGCCCTTCGAAGGGCATTCCCCCTTCAGCTTTGGATCTGAGGTGAGGAGCCCACTTCAACATTCTCAGCACACAGGGACTCTGGATGCAGGAGGATTGCTCCCTCCACATAAATCTCAGGGAGCTCAAGGCAATACACCTGGATTGTCAGGCATTCCTTCCCTACTTGGTTGGCAAGGTAGTCCCAATTCTGACAGGTAATACCACCATGATGTTTTATATCAATAAGTGCAACCAGTTTTGTTCCATCTGTAGGCTCGCCAGAGGCTCTTTGTCTGATGCCTTCCTGCTCTCTTGGGCAGGGACACTGCAGTACGCCTTCCCCCTGGTATCACTGGTCCACAGGGTCCTGTTGAAGATCAAGCAGGACAAGGTAAAATGATACTGATAGCCCTGGTGTGGCTGCAACAGCACTGGTTCGGCACCTGCTGGAGCTCTCAACCACAGCCCCCCTGGAGCTGACACTTTGGCCAGACCTTCTGTCCCAGGACCATGCCCATCCTGTTGCATTCAGACCAAGCATCACTGCACCTGACAGCGTGACTGCCGCATGGCTATATTGGACTACCTGTTACATCTCAAGCATAATGGCTTAGCCCTTTCGTCACTTAAGGTTCACCTGGTGGCTATTTTGGCTTTCCATCCTCAATCTAGGGTAGATCAGTTTTCTCCCATGACATGACGATCAGGTTCTTAAAAGGCCTGGAAAGATTTTTCCCACAAGTCAGAGATCCTATTCTTCCCTGGGACCTGAATCTTGTCCTTTCAAGGCTCATGCACCCAACCCCATTTCGAGTCATTAGTGTCCTACTCTTTACAGCTCTTCTATTGGAATGTTTCCTTCCTGGTGGCAATCACCTCAGTATGAAGGGTTTCCAAGATCAGAGCTCTCACTTCGGAACGGCCTTATATAGTGTTTTATAAAGACAAAGTCCAGTTGCGACCCCACTCAGACTTCTTACCAAAGGTGGTGTCACGGTTCCACAATAATCAGGATATATTCCTGCCTGTGTTCATCCTAAAACCACATAGATCCAGTTAGAAGCATAGGTTGCACATCCTAGATGTTAGACGGGCCTTGGCCTTCTACGTCAAAAGGACTAAACCCTTCCGAAGGTTGACACAGCTCTTCATCGCAGTGGCAGAAAAGATGAAAGGTCTATTCATCTCCTCCCAGAGGATCTTGTGGATAACCACCTGCATCAAGTTCTATTATGAACAAGCAGAAGTGCCTCCACCAGCAATTGTAACAGCCTATTTGATCAGTGCGCAAGCCTCATTAGCAACCTTCCTAGTGTAGGTGCCAATCCAAGACATCTGCAGAGATGCTACATCTTCAGCTCATACTTTTTGCATCCCATGATGCTATCACCCAGCAGGCACAGAACAATGCCAGCTTCAGAAGAGCGGTACTGCAAGCCCACCTCCAGGGATACTGCTTGTGTGTCACCTAACATGGCATTGACATGAGCAAGAACTCAAAGAAGAAAAAACGGTTACTAACCTTCCATGGCGGCTGTTCTTTGAGACGTGTTGCTCATGTCCATTCCATGACCTGCCCTCCGTCCCTGCCATCAGAGTTGATGGCAAGAAGGAACTGAAGGGATGCAGGATCAGTGCTGCCTCATATACCGTTGCATAAGCATGGTGCTCCCAGGAGCGCCAGAGCTGGCCCTACGGATAACACTAAGGCAAAAGAATCTTTGACAGCTGTGCATGAGGGCACACACCTAACGTGGAATGGACATGAGCAGCACATCTTGAAGAACAGCAGTTATGGAAGGTTAATAACTATTTTTTCTTAACACAAGTTAGCTAACTAGCATGTAAATGCCAGATCCATTAAGATCCCTGTAATCCTCAGGCACCCTGGACCTTCTGCCATTTGGCAGCAAGAGCCCCCTGCGTAACAAGCCTGCGCTCACGGCAGCACTGCTGTGTGACACAGGAGCGGTGTACCCCTGGCAGCAACGGCTGCAGTTATAGCATTCAGCAGCTCCCTGAATGAGCAGCAACCAACTCAGTCCGAGCCTCAGAAAGCAGAGACTGTTTTCACTGTCGGGGCTGGACTGTGCATTTTTGGTTGGGCCTAGGAAAATGGGTTTGCCACCCCGCCCCAAAAGTAACTGATTCGACTGTCATGATCATACTGTTGTGGGCAGGGTTGGACTAAGAATTTTGGGGATGGTGAGCGAGCTGATTCTGTGGGGTCCACGTCACACCTACCCAACTTGTTTTGTATAAAAGCATGCTGTTTGTGTGTGAGATCTCATAGACTCTGTCAGAAGGGACCAATGTGATCATCTAGCCTGACCTCCTGCACAACGCAGGCCACAGAACCTCACCCACCCACTCCTGTAACCTATGACTGAGTTATTAAAGTCCTCAAATCACGGTTTAAAGACTGTAAGGTACAGAGAATCCACCAGCAAGTGAGCCATGCCCCATGCTACAGAGGAAGGAAAAAAAACCCCAGAGCCTTTGCCAATCTGCCCTGGGGGATAATTCCTTCCCAACCCTAAATATGGTGATCAGTTAAACCCTGAGCATGTGGGCAAGACTCATCAGCCAGATGCCCAGAAAGAATTCTCTGTAATAACTCAGAACCCAGCCCATCTAACATCCCTTCACGGGCCACTGGCATATCTACCACCAGTCGTCAAAAAACAGTCAATTGCCAAACTAGGCTGTCCCATCAGACCATCCCCTCCATAAATTTATCAAGCTCAGTTTTGAGGCCAGCTAGGTTTTTTGCCCCCACTGCTCCCCTTGGAAGGCTATTCCAAACCGTCACTCCTCTGATGGTTAGAAACCCGTGTCTAATTTCAAGTCTAAACTTCCTGATGGCCAGCTTATATCCATTGGTTCTTGTGTCCACATTGGTGCTGAACATAAATAATTCCTCTCC
>ML675605.1:7664738-7754798 GCA_007922155.1 Mesoclemmys tuberculata
AGTCATATCTCCCCATAACCTTATTTTGGGTAGGTTAAGTAAGCCAAGCTCTTTGATTCTCCTCTCATAAGGCAAGTTTTCCATTCTGCAGATCATCCTAGTAGCCCTTCTTTGCACCTGTTCCAGTTTGACTTCATCTTTCTTAAACATGGGAGACCAGAACTGCACACAGCTTCCTGGTGCAAAAGCAAAGGCCTGCTGCTTGTTCCTTTCCTCCACAATGCTCAGTTTGCATGATATACTGGTTTCCATTTCCAAGGCTATCACTGCCAGGAATGTTTCTAGGAAAGCTGAGATTCTCTTCCCAAAGGCTGGTGACATTAAAAGGGTTCCTATGAGAGCCTCCAGCTCGTCAATGTTCCCATATAGGTTTAGGCACCATAGCAACCTGTTTTAACCCTCCACATCTCTGCCTAGCAAATTCTGGTTTTCTCTTTCCATACCTCTGTCCCTCTGCAAGTTCTGATTTTCCTGTCTCACTTATCCAGCTCCTCAAGAAACAAAGGAATAGTCAGGCCACTCTCCCTCTGTCATCATAGTCTTCAGAGTATGTCTGTTGACAAAATAGGGTGACCAAATTGCAAGTGTGAAAAATCAGGACAGAGGCCTGGGGTAATAGACACCTGTATAAGAAAAATCCCCAAATGTTGGGACTGTCCCTATAAAATTAGGACATCTGGTCACTCTATGACAAAGCTTCCCTACTCCCAAAAGCAAGAGCTTCAGGACCTGCCAGTGGATACACCAATGAAGACAAGATGCGACTGCTGCCCAGTGCCATGCCATGACTTGGTACCAGGTGAAATAGGCTGTCCCACATAATACCCTGCCATTAAATGAGAGGCTAGGCTGGATAGAAAAACCTAGAAGTGATCTTTAAAACCTCCAATATGGACATATTCATGCTTGAGAGTGTCCTTTTAATAATGATACAGAGCTGTTTCAGTAACTATGGTTATACTGGAAAATATTAATGGCTGCCGTCTTTGATCTATAGACAATCCCAGACTTCATTAAAAACAAAGGGTGTGCTAAGTGCCTTTCTGTCAGGCTAATGGACTGGCCAATTAAGCCTCTTTATGAAGTGAGATATCTGGAGACAATTGAAGCTACTGCTCAAGGTAACCAGCCACATGGTGAAGCTGAACAGAGTTCTAGTTCCAAACGCAGGAGTGAGAACTGGATTATTTGGAAACCTGTATGTGTGACAGAGGCAGAGCTGATGGGGAAAACCAGCAGACTGCTTAGAGAGAAGCAGTCATGAGCATGGCTCTGAGAGGGAGCACAGCTCCTTGGGGAAAAGACCTTGCATGAGAGGCTGGCTTGGAAATTGTGACCAAGGAAACTACCTGCTGTTGTTCATATCTACTGTGTTCAGGGAAACAGACTCTGTGCACATTCTTGGTCAATGAACAGGATTGCACCAAAGAACATAGCTGATTCCATCATCAATTTCTCCTCATCATGGAAACAACCCAGGAAAGCTATGAATATTCACCAAACATTCAGGCGAAGGAAGAATCCTCTTATGGGTAGTTTTCATTTACGCTGAGACATGTTGGGGTCGGCACCAATTAATTGGTGCAGCTTTGGGATAAGCTGGTATGCTAAATATATCTAAATCTCATAGGTCTCCATTTTCCTTACCTAATTTGCGTAATTAATTAGGAACCTTGTTGGCCATTTCAGCAGCATTTTCAAATACCTGGCCTGGAGACTGAGCTCTCCTCTTCCCTCTACTTACGGTTCCTACATATCAGGATAGAAATACAGTGATGGATCTGTATAGAGATGCTTACGCTGTCTCCTCCTAGGGCATTATTCTGCATCTGGTCAGGAGATTCCATCACACTATTATTCTCCCTCACTTTTTTTTTTTTTTTTTTGGAGTGTATCTAAAAGAGAATCAATTTCTGGTTCTAGAACACAAGGAATTTAAGGAGTTGATTGCTAGTTGTGGGTCCATTTGTAGTCCATTTGTATTAGCATGCACAGTCTGAAAAAGTCAGTGTCCATTTTAAAAAAAATTCCTGATGTGGCAGATGGTCATACCCATGCCTGGAAGGACTTCCTGTATGGAGTAGTTTAATGTTTGAGCCAGCATGGAGAAATGCTTCTGCTGCAGACTTGGTCAAATGGTTTTGCCTTAGCAGTGGGCCAATTTTGTGCAGACAACGCTATTAGGAATTCCAGTTTTATATTCAGTGTTTTGAACTGCAAGATCAGTTCTGATGCTTCAAGTAGCTGATTTTGATTCTGAATCAATTTGTAAGAGAAGTCTTTTGCCTGATTAAAGGAAATTGGATTTGAGATTCTTTAGAAACTGCAGCTAGTCATCACTTTGGCAAAGTCTTGGACATAAGAGCCTCTGGATTTTCAGAGGTGCCTATATGGTAATAGTCTGAGATTTTCTTGGACAGAAGCATAGATAAAGCTTGTGGGTGCTGATCAAGGGAAAAAATCTGGTTTGTGGAGTGCTGGTGTATAATATGGTAAATGTTTGGGAAACACTTGAGAGGTAGTTAATTCCCAAAATATGATGCAATGAGTTTAATACAAGGACATTAAAGAACCCCTTTTGACACTTTAGGGAATAATGAAAACCCATGATTCTTTTATCAAACCTTTACTAAATATGTGCACTTTATTCTTGTGACGCTAATATAAGGATTTACAATATAAAGGACATGTATAATATGGTCTAAGACTTCATTAGGACATTCCCATAGAAACAAATGACTATAAGTGTGTCAGTAATTCACAATGATTGTTTGGTGTGGGCAAAATTCACCATCACCTCTATCTAGAGGATCACACAAAGCATACCAACCATTTAAGTCTGACTTAAGGGGAACTTAAATGGTGCATAGGCCTGGCATCTCTGCAGAGGTGAATTTCACCCTGCATATAAAATGCCACTTTTGGAGGGCTGCTTTTGCTGGATTTTCCCATCTATTTCACAGTTTCTGGGCAAAAAGTCATATACTTTCAGCACCAGAGGGATGGGGTGAAAAGTGCTATGTAAGAGCGCTAGGTGTTGTTAGTGTGTATGAGTAGCTAAAATTATTCCTTCCATCTGATGAGACTGAATTTCCCCCATTTTGTGTTGTCTATTCACCCAGCTTTGTTAGGGCCTATTCAGTTCGTCACAGTCTTATCTCAGCTATCTGTTTTGACTGTCAAATAATTTTGTGTCCCTTGCAAATTTTTCTCCTCACTGTTCATCCTCTTTGCCAGATAATTAATAAATATATTAAACAGTTTGGATTTTGGGGGCACTCCACTGTTAACTTTTTGCCTCAGTAAAAATTAACCATTTAGGCTCAGATCCACAATGGGGCATAGGTGTCGTGACACTGAGCACTGCAATGCCTAACTTCTAGGTGCCCAGAGAAATCACAGGAACACCACCACTGAGAGACAGGTTAAGAGCTTGGGTTCCCTGTAGAATACACAGGGAGAGAGGTGCCTCAAGGTGTGGTTCACAAAAGCTAGCACCTAAACTAAACTAGTCAACAGCACGCCCCTTTCACAGAGATAGGTGGTTATCTCTGCTTGTAATCCAGAGCCAGGAACCCTCTCCTGGAGTCTGGCCATTTAGGTGCTTAAATTGTTTTTTGTGAGATTGAATTAGGTGCCTGCCTCACTCCACACAAAATAGCCACTGAGCAGGTGGTGTGTGGAAGATTCAGGTTCAATTCTTTCCTCTGCCTCTTGAGGAGTAAGTATTTCAACAGGGCTCTCCCACTTCTCAGAAAAGTGTTGTAACCCCTGAGCTATGAGGTATCTGATGTGCGCTCCCTCAGTCTTACCTGGTGAAGCAGTTCACCTGAATATAATGACTTAAATTGTAACTGGGCCAGAGAGAGTGTGTGACTCTAGAGGTGGGAAACCCTGGTTGTGACCAAGAACATCCAGATGCCAATGGGCCACAGGGTTGCATAGTGATACAGAGATCCCTTGGGTTCACCAAAAGTATGTTATATAATGTCTCTAATGAAAGCCTGTGTCACACTGCTCATTGTAGTCATTGCAAAACCTGTGTATGGATGTTGTATAAGAAGTTATGTATATATCTTGAAAATTATGTTCTGTGACTAGGGACTGGTCCCCAGAAAGATGAAAAGCAGGTTTTCTTTCAGGCAAGAAATGTTTGTTTGTCTGTTTACATGTTAATTAAGTGTTGGATGGTTCCTAATGGGCTTTCATCTATAGCATGAACCAAATGCTAATGGAAGATTGTGAAATCTTCAGAGTGATAAGGGGCCTCAATCAAACTTACTGAAAATGCTGTGGAGAGAATTTGGGGTAAAGCTATCTTGTAAGAGCTTAGTTTCTAGAAAGCATCTGATGATTTTGTTTTATATAGGACTGTTTGTTTCCAATATTCTCACTCTTCTCCCTGTTCTTTGATAATAAAAACCTATTCTTTTTTTCTCTATATATGTTGGAGGCCCATTGCAATTTGAGTTGCCTGACCACTGTCCTAGAGGCCTAGCATAGCTTCAATTGCTTGCTTGGCTATTCTGACCCCTGAAGTATGACATCTTCCGGTTGGCAGAGATGAATAGGACTAACTGAGTAACCTTGCAGATGTCTCCATTTCTGCATACCATGGCACATAACAGGACGAAATACACAACATGTATGCTTGCAGCTGCACATAGATAACGGTGATGGGAACAAGAAGGTATACTTGAACATCTGGGGTACACTTTTTCACTGCCAAGGGGCATATTTTTACATTGCCCCTCCTATGACCAGATGTTGTTTTGACAACCCCAATTATGGTGAGAATAGAATGTAGTCAAGGGTGAAAACCCAGTGTGGGTAATTAGCATATATGATAATGAGCAGAGAGGTAATTAAGTAAAACCTGTTTATGGAAGGGTATAAGAGGTCACCACTCAGACAAAGGGGTGCGCTGCATCAACACCTGACTACACGGAAGGTGCTGCCATTTGGACCAGAAGATCCACTGATTCCCTTGTGGGGCCCCTGAAGAAAGACATTCCTGTATACAACCTTCTGCATGACTACTTCGCTCTCCAGGCTTGGTATGATATATTGTAGTTAATTTTAGTCTTTGTATTCAACTAGCATATGTATAGAAAACCTTGCACATTAAACCTCATTGATCTGCAAATCGGGTGTACCATGTCTCACTGGTATTCACACTAATCACTACGCGTCCAGTATCAACAGTATATATCTCTTTAAGAGCTGCATGTTAATAAAAGCAGTGCTCCTGAGCTGAATCTTACAAGCTGTTCTGCACTGTTCCTTTGGGAACAGTGGATTGAAGAGCTCTGTGAGTGATCAGTGGAATAAAGGCTGGCTGAGCACTCCAGAGGGACACTGTGGTTGGTGTATGCCTACTGCTAACCTGTGGGGCCTGGAAGGCACTGCTTGTGTTGCTAGAAGCTGAAGGCTTCAGGGAGCTGATCCACAGAAGGCACAGATAAGACTTCAACACATTAAGGGCAGCTGGTGCCTGTCTCTGTTGGATTCTGGAGTTGGCTGGTAATTCAACTGACTCTGATTAAAAATTACAACAGCCTAAGAGCTGCTCCACACTCTATAGTTGGGTGTTGCAGCTGCATTGCTGTAGTGCTATAGTGTGGACACGTGCTATAGTGACAAAAGGGATTTTTCCATCACCATAATTTAATCCTTCCCCTCAGGATGTGGTAGCTAGGTCGATAGAAGAATTCTTCCATTAACCTAGTGGTGTCTATAGCAGGGCTTAGGTCGGCTTAACTATGACTCTCAGCCGTGTAATTTTTTTCATACCCCTGAATGACATAGCCAGATCAACCTATTCTAGGTGTAGACCAAGCCTGAGCCTTGCATTTACCCTTCTCCTCCTCTATCTTTTCCAAGGTATAGTATTTCCTTGTGAAAATGTTTGTGATTAATATGGGGAAGAGCAAGAATTTCTTATTCTGATTTCAAATATGTAAAGTACTTTTCAGTTAGAAGTTAAAATTTACTCCTTTTAAAGCTGTTCTTTAAGTATCTCATTGATTTTTTTTTTTTTTTTTTGCCCTACATCTCTTCATGAGAGAACTTTTTTATAATTTGCCATTTGCTACAATTCCATGTCCATATGCATTGGCAGAGTCCAGTTTGAAAGTAGAACTGATAGTGATGAAGATTTTTAATGTTTTTGTTCCCAATCTAAGGCTCTTATCCTGCCACCCATTACCATCGTGTCTGAGCACTTTCCACATAAAATCAATAGCAATAGTAAAATCCCTAGTGGACTTCGTGGATTTTCTGCTGACTTCAGTTGAGCCGGCAAAGCAGCTGCGTCAGATGAACAGGTCATCTTTTAGCAATGGACAGTAAGAACTGAGGCAGGGGAATGCCAGGTAGCATATGGACCCAGCAGAGCTTAATAACTTTAACCCTTGGAGCTAGAGAACACCCCAGATCCTATTGAACTGCTTTGTTATAGACTGGTACAAATAAGCCATTTTAGAGCTCAGCCAATTTACTGCTTCAAATGTTATACATTTAAAGCTTGAAGTACTCCATTGGGTGAGCTGTAAGCTGGTTTCCTTCTATAAGCACAAAACTTTAAGGAGCTCAGTGGAGTCGGGACACCTTACCTTCCCAGTCATCTGTGGACCTGCTAAATCCCTCAGGGCTCCTGGTTTCTCTCACTCCTGCTGTGAAGGAGCTAACAAATGCAGAAAGCTCTGGGAGTTGTGGATAGCCCCTAACATTGCTGAATCCCTTCAAGATTTTCCTTGTGCAAGTAAAGCTCACTTCAGTAGTTTAACTTGTAATGAACATAACACTAACCTGGTTGAATTCTAAGCCTGTTTGCCTCCAAATGCCCCTATGACTCTTAGAAGGATACTACAGCACAGAGCCCTTTTGTGCACCTTAGGACTTTCCTTTCAAATGTGGAATTTCCTTCCTTGCCTCCTCAGCCCGCCAAAAATGACATGCAGTTGCAGGATGGCCACTAGTCATTCCAGTGCCAATGTCTCATGAACCACAACGATTGGATATGGGTGTTTTATAGCACCGGAGAAAAGGGAAATTCCCCGACTAGTGGGACACAGCACTTATTTCTAGCCCAGCCAGATCACCAGCTATCAGACCTTAAAATCACAAAGTTATTGCAAAGAGCTCGAAAACCCAATCTTTAGAAAGTTGGTGAATGTATTTATTAGTTATGATTTCTCTCCCTGTGACAGCTGTATAGTTGGACTAAGGCAGAGGGGGAAAGTCACTCACTCACAAGCTATTGTAGAGAATCCCTTTTGTTCTCATTTCTCTACATTCTTTGCATTCTTTTGCAATTAGGGCAGGTCCAGAATAGGCAGCTGGCTACGGCACCAAACTGTGAAATCATTTCATACAGCGCCACAGGCCCTGAGACAGAGGCATGAATATTAGGGTATTCCTGCCCTGAGGACTATGGCAGAGGGCACAGGGGAAAAGAATGCCACCTCTGTAGCATCATTCTCTCTTGACTCCAGACCTTCAGCAGCCTCTCTGTAGGGTTAGTGATCTGTGCCTACAGCATTACAACATCTAGCCTCAAGGGAGCCTGCTGCCGCATAATGAAATGGTCAGTTCTGAGCTAGGGGCCCAGCTTCCCCATACAATGCCCTGTGAGGATAAACTCATAAATACTTGGGAGTGGCTCTGATCCTATAGTGATGAGGCTACACAAGTACCTGGATAAGATTCATTTTGAATTACTGTGTAGTGCTCCAAGCAACTTTGCTTTAGAAAAAGTGCTATTGAAACAGCTCCTGTTGTTATGGCCCAGCAGAGATCCATCTGGTCCATTTAGGAACCACAAAAATCATACCGATATGCTGCAAAGGGAACTTCTAATCATTGTTCCTCATCTGGATTGAGGAAGAGTATCCCAGTATATGAAGACTGGTAAAGTAAAGCTGAGAAATATGAAGATAGAAGCCCACCCTTCCCCGCTGAACAAAAAATAAAATGAAAGAGACACCAAGCACTGTTTTGTATCTGGCCCCTTAACAGAAATTAAGTTAAGATATAAAACAATCTCTGCACTTTATGGCTGAAAGCTAATCTTGTCTATCAAAGCATTTGTAACGCATGCCTTATCTGAGAGCCTATTAAAATCACCTCGACAATGAAGCTAACATATTTTCTCCGTCCTTGCCAAGAAGCAGCCTGGGGATTTTCCTTCTGTCCTTGTTTCTGGACAGTGAATGGATCCAATTCCATGTGAAGAGTCAGCATTTCAGAGGCTGGTCACTGATGAGAAGGGAATTGGAGGAGTTATCTATAGATGGGATAACTTTTTACGAGACAAGGTGCAAGACTGCATGCAGCTTTGGAGCCAGATCCAGCTATTTCCTTAGGTATGTCAGGGTATGCCCTATTTTTCCAATTCTTAAAGGTTTTACATCACATTATCATGGCAGAAGGGATATCGCCCTTCACTTTCATGCCCCCAGGCTGCAAGGAAGTTGGTATTCCTGCCCTACCTGATGTCCTAGGTCAGAATTCAGCAGCACACAGCCCTGTCTCAGTGAAAACCATTAGGGTGGCCATTTACATGACAGCTAGTCTCGTGATACCTTAATGCTGTTTTATGGCTTCCAAGGAACTATATTTTGGTGGCAGCTTAAGTCTGATGCCACCAAAAGCCTAGTGAGTCGGCTTGAATCTCAGAAACTACATCTGCCAACATCTCTTCCTCTTCTTATGTTCTGTGCACTCTGCTGGCTCTTCTTTCCTTGAGGCACCATTTGTCGCCTTCGAAGCTTCATGCTTTTTGTCATGTTACCCTTCCACCTGGACCAATTTGCTCCTTCCTGTGCATCAAGTGATCTGGTTCTCTGTCACCAAACCTCAGTGGGTCACTGGACTTTATGATGAGTGGTTACTGAAAACTAATTTAATCAGATACAATTAAATTAATCTAATCCCAAGGGAACAGCCACTTAGCCAGGTCAATATATAACTCAGATCTTACCCAATAATCATGCTGATGCCAACCCTTTAGTAACTAAAAACTAAAGGTTTAATAACAAAAAAAAAAGAAGAGCGTTATAAATTAACATACAAGTGATTTTTCAGTGTTCATCGATCAGGATCACAGCAGTGATGGAATAAACTGCTAGCTTGCAAGAGTCTATTTACCCCAACAGATTGGGGTCTTCAGTCCTTGTTCAAAACTTCCTTGTGAGAAATCGAGTCCAGAGAAATGAAGCAGGAAATGAAGACAAAATGGTGATGTTTCAGGTGCCTTTTTGTATCCTCTGCCACGTGTATGGAATTTGACTGTCCCAAACAGAGCCCACAGCCAGGTGCATGGAAAATTATTGGCCCAAGATGGAGTCCAGGGTCACATGAGCATATCACATGCCCTTATAAACTCTGATGACTCACAGGGGCAGCCATTGCCAATATTCTTTCTGAGGCGTCCGCAGAAAGACCTACTGTGTAGAATGAGTTTCTTCTACGGCCCATTAGAAGTGAAGAGTGAAGTGTCCTTAAGGGACCATCAACACATAGCTGTCTAGCCTTGATATAAATCTATTTGAGAGGTATCAACCAGGAACTAACACATTTGGGATCAAATACATAGCCAATATTCATAACTTTCGATATAAAGATGATACATGCATTTAACCAGGATAATCATACTTATAAATAATAACTTTTCCCTTGACACCTTACATGATATACTTGGGTGTAAGGTTTGTTGCAATTGTATAACAGTGGTGGCAACAATGATACAAATGGTAATCTTTCTTATACACAGCATCACACCCCCCTCTTTCAGATCCTTCCCCACAAGGCAATTTCTTCAGCACTCCTCCTATCTGGCAACTGAGAAAGCAGGTTGAGTGCTGGAGGAATCCCAGGCAGGTCCTAGGGTAAAGATTCCTACCTGGTTAGTCCCAGAACCATGTCAGGGTCACTAAAGGTATGTCTACACTGCAATAAAAGACCTGCCGCATGGCCGCGGATGGCCTGGGTCAGCTGATACAAGCTCACAGGGCAGGGGTGCAGGGCTAAAAATTGCTGTGTAGACATATGAAGTCCCAGGAGAGGGTGGGTCTTTGAGCCTGAGGACAAATGGGTACACTACAATTTTTAGGCCCTCACCCCAAGCTCCATGAACCCTAGTCAATTGACCTGGGCTCTGAGACTCGGTGCTGCAGGTTTTCTATTGCAGTGTGTGGACATACCCCAATACAGCCTCAGGACCTCCTCCATGAAGGGGAATGTCCAGTGGATACAGATAATGCCTCCAGTCTTTCTCCTTTGTCACATGCAAAGGGTGAAGCCTCTCTTAGCATCCTGCCCACCTGTAGAATAGAACCACACTGGACCCTCTGTAACGGAGCAGGGGCAGGATGTGCCCCATAATGTCAAAACTGCTTAGGCAAACAGTGCTTATATTACATTGTTTCCAGGCTGCAGCAGAAAGTATTCAGTGGCCAAAGTTAGGTAACAATAATTAGCTTTACAAGCATTCATTCAATCTCACAATAGGTTTTGGGGTTGACAACTATTTTTGCCTCATTTTACAGATGGGGAAAACGGATAGAGAGGTTAAATAATTTGCTGAAGAGGGCACTTACTTCAGAATTAAGGTTAGAACTTAAAAGAACTTGCTTTCTAGCCGTTGCTCAGGCCACCTTTGACTCTTTTTCCAAACTGCTTCAGAGGACATAGATAACTAGAATAGGAGGCAAGCTGAAAATGGAATTAGTCACCAAAGTCAGAAAGCAATGAATTTCTTGCGTCTTAAAACATCTCACTTTCCAACGGTTACTATATCACCACAGGTAAGATAGGCCATCTGGCATGACAGAATGGCAATTACTATACAAATGGCCTTGTGGATTGTTGTGAAAGGAAATATTAGGTTATTTTGCTACTTGGTTATCACCTTCTTTTGAAAGTTGCCATAAGATCTTTAGGCTCCTTCTGGACAGACACCAGTGGCATGTAAAAGCAGCCTAGGTTTAACAACAAATTAAAATGCAAAGGCAGTACTGAATAGACAAGATGAGCCTGAACATAGACTTACTGTAGTAAAGAAACCCATAGCAACTCTTTTCAAACAGCAATGGATTTTTTAAAGAACATCTGTGAGTGATTTTAGTGGAACTAAGGAGTGAAAATCATCGACTTAAACCAGGCACTGCTATTTTATTATATTTCTGACCGGCACATAATATTGCAATTGCAGTTGTCGGTGTCTCTGCACCAGATGCAGCTACTTGTGACAGAGAACCTGATTCTTATCTCTCTCTCTCTTTCTCTGTCACACACACCACATTAAAAAGGAGTGCCTAGCCCTTATCTAATGCATGCCTATACTAGCTTTACTTTATCATGACTTGGAGAAGTGAAGTCAGAATCAGTCACTTAAGGCTTGTCTACTTGAGATGGATGAATTTTTTTCAGCAAATAAAAATTTAACTGAAAATGCACTTTTCAGAGTTCAAACAATTTGCGAATTCAGGTTGAATTCGACAAAGTTTTTGCTGAAAAGAATTTGTTTTAAATGTTTAATTTTTACTTTTTGTATTGAAGCCATATTTTGTTTTTGAATATGCCATTTAAACACACTCACACCCACAAACAACTGAATTGAAATGAAAAACTTGAAAAAAAATTCATTTCAATTGACCCTAGACGTTTTTGCCAAAAAAATTTTGTGGAGAAACCTCACTCCCTAACTGATGTAGCAATGCTAACAAAATCCCCAGTGTAGATGCCACTATGCCAACAGAAGAGTGCTTTGTCCACATAGCTAATATTGTTCAGAAAGGTAATGTTCCTACACAATAGAAAAAACTCCTTCTATCAACACAGGCTGAGTCTACATTAGGGAGGCCACTCGTCTGGTTTTGAACTGGATTCTTTTGGGGTAGTTTATTCCTTGTCTGGTAATAGGACAAAACGGGATGTGGTTTTGCCCAGTTTTGGATAGGAGTGCCATTATAAAGCGTGCACCCTCCCTCCTACCAGTGTGGCTGCGAACTCACCATGTGATTCATGTCAATAAGAGTGGAGTGGCACACTCTTACAGATGGCACCTTCTCCCCTCCCTGTGCTGTTTGAACTCACATGCACTGTGCGTGGAAGATCAGGCCAGAGTGGCATGCTCTTAAAGATGGTGCTCCCATGTGGTGTGAGCTCACACGCACCGTGCTTGTGAGGTCAGGCTGGCGGGGGAGTCAGGTCATGCCAGCAAGCAAGTGCAAATGGCTACCTTAGCCTACACCAGGGACTAGCCCAACGTAGTTATGCCAACGTAAGCCAAAGCAAGCTAGTTCACTTGAATAAGGCCAGTTTCTTTCTGAACTAGAGTGTCCACAGGAGAGGTTAATGCACTTTAACTAATACACTTTAAATTTGCACATTTCATTACCTGGGGAGTTGAGACAAATTAGACAAGCCAGACAGCAAATAAGAACTACAGTGAAACCTTCCAATTTATTTCCACTTGTTACTTATGTCAATCCAGGAATCCAACAGTAAAAGTTTAGTCACCAAACCCTGGTGTGTCAATTTGCTTTTAAAAGCTTTTACAAAGAATATAAATTACTTAAATGTAATAAAGAGTAGTTATTTAGGGTGGAGTCTTGTGTGAAGAATTGAGTAATGCTTCCTGCCTCCTTATATTGCTGTCTAATAGGTGGTGATGACTTATCCATAATTTCTTTGTGTAGCTACTATCACCCAGGCATTATAACTCAGCATGACAATGTGAATATGATGCGTTCTCCAGTTGATTACTGGCTTATTTCTCTCCCTGTAGGGCCTTTGGTAGGCCTAGCAAAGTCACTTCCACAATACCTCCTCCACCCAGTCCTTTTCACAGTCTTACAGATACAGCATTCTACAGAAGCTGGCACAGCCTATGCACCGCTCTCCTCTACTGATGCTGTTAAAATGTTAGCAGCTTTTCAGATGAAGGTTTTTAAATATTATACAGTTTTTTCAAACCTAATACATCATCACATCCAGGATATACAATTGTGATACCCTTACTCATGCTGAATAATTCCTCACGCCATGAGTACCACCAGATGACAATGGGACAGCATGCATCAAATCAGTCTGATATAGCCCCTGTTCTTGCTAATTTCTATTATCTAGTGTAAGAGCAGGCGAGCACCTCTGTAAATTACATAATAAGAAGCCCTATCTCTCTAATAGCATTTTAAAAAAACAGTCAGATTATATATTTAAGAAAATGTGCTAGATCCACAAAGAGACTTTGAGACTGCAACATCTAACTTTCGGGCACTGTTGGGTAAAAAAACGAGATCCTCTTCAATTTAGGCTTAAACAGCTTCTTAGCTTTTATTTTGTACCTTTTAAGGTAATGCAACCCCTCCATGACCTCCTTTTGGGTCAGGACCTTCACCATTACAGCACCATGAAATTTCAAATGTAAACATGAAATTGACTAATTTTCCAATCCTATGGCCATGAAATTGACCAGAATGGACTGTGAATTTGGCAGGGCACTACCTATGAATTACATATACGTGCAAAAACAGATAAGGCAAGAAAGATAATTGATCAAGTTACCTCTCCTGGACACAGGGCAACTCTTTTCAAATTTCTGGTCTCTGCTATGTTCTTCCTCTGTGTCTTCTCCACTCTGGTTGTTAATCATCTATCTTTTATCCCTTGCTCTGTAACTTTGCACAGACTCAGACAGCTTACCAAGTAGCCCCATTGTGTACCTATCTATTTTAACCCCTAATTAAAACATTCTCATGCATAAATCACAATAATTAACCTAAACTAGTACATTTTTGATTATCCTGCTAAAATCTTACTTTCATCTACTTCTGTCATCTATTCTTTGCTGTCAATTGCACTGGCTTCATCCAATTGTTTTTATTTTACTAGTCTTGTTTTTTGGCCTTGGGTTTTTACTTGTTAGGAGAAAGGGGGGGGCACATGAAGTTAAAAATTCCCTCATGACACTATGCAAATAGCAGAGTGAGGCAGAGAGCCAGGTTTCTACAAAAAAGACACATAAAATAGGATTCATGGTTTACACAACTTCGAAGCTGTTTCAGCTAAGTTTGGAAGTGCTGCCTAAATGGAGACACATACAAAAGCAAAAATTCCTTTATATATTCCTAATACTATATACAACATATATTTCTCTAACTAATAGATATTTCTCACTTCATTACAGAGTTTCAAAACAGCACCTAGCCATCCATAGGAAGCCATATTACTGAGTTATGTGCCCAGGCTTCCCTTACAGTATATGGGGAGAGTTGCTGCCGAGGGCCTGGCCTACAATAAAAAGTGAGGTTGACCCAGCTATGTCACTTGGGATGTGAAAAATCCACACCCCTGAGTGACATAGTTAAATGGACCTAACCCCAATGTAGACAGCGTTAGGTCAACAGAAGAATTGTACCATCAACCTTGTCCTGTCTACACCCAGGGTTAGGTTGGCTTAACTGTGCTGCTCGGAGGTGTGGATTTTCCACACCTCAAGTGACACAGCTGGGTTGACCTAATTTTTTTGTGTAGAACTGGCCTTAATGGTTAGGATGCTCACCTTGGATGCAAAAGACCTGGGCTCAATTCCCCTCTCTACCTGATGTGGAAAAGGGATTTGAATTTGGGTTTCCCACTTCTCAGGTGAATACACTAACCACTGGGCTATAGAGTCATTCTTGCTTTCATGTGATACATATTTATTTCTACACAGTAGAACAAGAGATGAGAGCTTCAAGAGATGAGATGGAGGGAGATCCCTATGAGAACATCCGATTATGGAGCTCACCTTAAAAGTGGGAGACCCAGGTTGTAATCCCTTTTTCACATCAGCCTTTTTCACATCATGGGTGAGTGTTCTAGCCACTGGGCTAAAGACTAGAAGGGGGCCACCTCCTCCACAGCCATTTTGTGTGAGGTTAGGCATGCAGCATTGCATACCTACCAGATCAGCAACACAGGGAAGATAGGCAGGGAGGTGTCTAGCTTGAGGATCCTGCCAAGGCTTAGATGCGAGGTAGGTCCCTGGGAACCTAGACTGAGGCAGCTGTGCACATGCTCACTGGCACTATTTTAGGCACTTAGGGGATTTTAATGGCAGAAATTTTAGGGGCCAGAAGATGTCAGGTGCCTTCAGGGTTAGACAGCAGCTGAACAGGAGTGGAGGATCTCAGCGGTGCCTAAATGGTGGACGCACCTGGCCTAAATCCTTCTGTGGATGTATCACAATCCCCCATCTCAAGTTCACCTGCTTTACAATTCACTCCTACACTTTTATTAAAACTGAATTTTACACATCTAAGTCAGATCCCACTTGTACTGTTTCCACTAAATGTGGCACAATAATTGATTTATCATTCTTACTTTTGCTTACAGTCCATTTCCTTATCTGACTCTCATAAACTATCACAATGCTGGGCTGTTTGGGGTAAAAATACTATAAATGAAATATTTCAGTCCAAGCAAATAACCATTTTACACACCTACAATATTAATGGAAGTGCTTAAAACTCTTGAAATACCAAAGTGAAACGCTGGGCCCAAAGTACTGGCCAATTTCTTTTTACATTTCACAAACCTGTTTTTAATCTATGAATCTGAAATTTTGTAATATTAAAATCTGGAAATCCTTCAACTCAAGAAAGAAATTAACAGATGCTAGAGTAACAGTTTAGGCTAAAATTTTCAAACCTGAGCGCTTAAACTCCTGACCTAGATCCATGTTTAGACTCCTGAGGCCTGTTCTGCACTAGAAAGTTAGGTCGGCATATCTCCATTGCTCAGGTGTGTAAAAAATCCATACACCTGAGTGGCATAGTTAACCTGACATAAATCCCTGTGTAGATAGTGTGACCCGTCCATGCCCAGGGTAGCCCACTGATAATGCCAGGGTCAGGGCAGGCTGTAAAAGGAGAGCAAATTCTCCCAGCACTGCTCGGTGACACAGAAGTTAGACTTCCCAACCAGCCACAAACAGTGCTTCTGATTCCCCCACACTGGTTATCAAGAAGCCACTGTGCAAATACACACAGCCCCCTTTACAGCATTTCAGCCTCTGGCTCCCAAACTGCCACTAGATCCAGTAAAGAGACCAGTTATTTAAACTCTATGCTCTTTACTCAAAAGATTCCCTCTGATCCCAAAGGACTAGCCACAGCACCAGTTCACTGTAAGTTTGGATCTTACCCAAAATACCACGCTGCCAGCCAATCCTTCAGTAACTAAAACTAAAGGTTTATTATAAAAAGAAAACAAACAATGAGAGAAATGTTGGAGGATTAAAGCAATTAGATACATACAAATTATTTGAAAGTCCATATACATCAGGTTTTTAGAAGAATTGTGGAGTTGCAGGCTTGGATAGTCCCTCTGGTATGCATCCAGTACCTGGATGGGTCTAAGCCTTCAGTTCAGTTGCAAAGTGTGTTGATCCAGAGGTGTGTCTACAGCTGGACAGGAACAAAGACAAAATGGTTTCAGTGGTTTGATCTTATATACTCTCTGTCTCTGGCCATGCGGCTTGTGGAACTTCACAGGAACCAAAATGGAGTCCAGAGTCACATGGGCCAATCCTGATAACTTTTCAGGTATGCCCTTAGTTCCTTCCTGAGCCTTTTGCTTCTGTAAAGGTCTTGATGGGCCAGTAAGCGGGCTATTGTCCTGCCCCCTCTCTGTCTGGGGTGTGTCTTATACAGCAGAGTTTGAAATACAGGTATATCAAAGATATCCATAACTGCCCTCACACCTATCACACATGAACACAAATATTATCTTCTTACTCAGCACATTATAACCTTTCTAACAGTACCTGACATGGCATGTCTCACATGAATCACTATGATTTTGATATACTGATGTCAAATAACACAAATGCCCCCCATTCAGTCAGCATGACAGATAGTGCTAGCCTTCTGTCAACCTAGCTACCGCCGCTCAAGGAGGTGGATTAACTTTTCCGACTGGAGAATCCCTCCAATCAGCATAGGCGGTGTCTTCACTAAAGCGCTACAGCTGTGCAATTGCAGAATTAAGTGCAGACAAACCCTAAATAAAAGTGGCCTGATTTTTAGAAGCATTGAGCTCCTAGAAACACCATTAAAGTAAACGATCTCTGTATTTAGCTCCTTTGGATACCAACCCAGGTGTGCAGGTCGTTGGACTGTTTTACCAGCCAAAGAAGGGGCGTGAAGCAGTCTCCACATCCAAGGCTTCCTTTAAGGCCTTTTCCTCAGGGCAGCTTGTTTATTGCAAAGGAAAAACAACTCGATTGAAAAATGAACTCCGAGAGGCTTTTCTCTGTTTGAACCAACCACAAGAGAGAGAACACACCCTTCTCACATGACACCTTGACACCTGCTTCATCTACTTACTTTACATACCATGTGTTGTTGCCAACTCTCCAGGCTTGTCCTGGAGTCCCCAGGAATTAAAGATTAATCTTTAATTAAAAATTATGTCATGTAATGAAATCTCCAGGAATACATCCAACCAAAACTGGCAACCCTATGCCCAGCCATGTGAAGGCAAGGATCCTTTTAACCTTTCCAGGCTGCTGCTTTACACAAGATTCTAACTTTAGGCACCAGATTCTTAAAGTTCTGATACTAAAGCCAAACTTTTCTTATAATTAACAGTCCTCCCTATGCAATAATGAGTTGGGTGTTTTCAGCTGGAAGGGCTGGTGATTTAGCTCAGACAAATTGCTAGAAAACAAACAACTTGGAGGTCCCATATTAGTAGAACATACCCTGAAGATATAAATAAGAAAAACAAACAAACACACCCTCTTGGTCTTGATCAGATAAAAATGGAATTGCACTACGATATAGGTATGCTTGCTCTGTTTATGGTACTGATAATTCCCTGTAATTTGAAAACCGGAGATCTAATTTGTTGAGATGCTGCACATGTCCTATAAAACACATCGATTTTATTGGCAGATGTGAGTGCTTATTGCCTTGTGAGCGGCTCTCAGCACTTTGCAGGACCAGGCCATAATGCAGTGATCAATAGGAAAGCAGATCTTCATTCTCAGTGTTCCATTAGATTTATAATAGGCTGTATTATTAGCTAAACAGCATGTCATGTTGTCCAGGATTTTATTTCCGATAGGCCAATTTTCTTCATAAGTGTCAACTGATTTGAGTGTCTTAACTTTTGAATTCCCAACCTTTTTTTCCAGAAATGCTGAGCACCAAGAACTCCTGTTAAAGTCCATGTATGGTGTGGGTGCTCAGCACCTCTGAAATCCAGCTTTTCATTGTCTTAGGGCTGGTCTACACTGGTGGCAACGGTCAATGGGAGGCGTCCGCATATGCAATCATAGCGTTGCTTGCGTATCTTCCATTGACGTACTTATGTTCACGTAGCGCAGCATCTCATGGTGCTGCGTTGACGGGAGACACCCTCGTTGATGCAGCCTTATTCCTTTCTGGGAAGTGGACTAACTGAGTTGAGACCTGCTCAGTCAATATCACTTCATTGATGCCTGCTGCTGCCTCAGTGAAGAGATACCCTCAGTTTTGGCGCCTAAACACTGAAGACGCAAGATTAGTGGACCTTTTTGAAAAATTCAGCCAAAATTTGTTTTGCATCTTACCTCTGTTTGGTGATTTTGAACTAACATATTTATATAAATAAAGAAACAAAAAGATAGGCAAAAGCGTAAGTAAAACCACACGAAAAGATTTACAGAAAATAACAGCTGCAGTCTGGTGACCAGAGGATATGCATATACTGCAATTTCCCCCCCATCCCTCCCCGAGGTCTCTCATCCAAATAATGATCAAACCTACCTTTATTTACATTGGGCCCACCCAGCAAGGACACCAGTTGTTGATACTGGACACGTAGTGATCAGTGTGAATACCAGTGAGACACAGTATGCCCGATTTGCAGATCAGTGAGGGTTAATGTGCAAGGCTTTCTATAGATATACTAGTTGAATGTAAAGCCTAAAATTAACTACAATTAAGCAATCACTCAGAAGGCTGTATACAGGAACGTCTTTCTTCAGGGGCCCCGCCAGGGAGTCAGTGGCCTCTGGTCCAACTGGCAGCACCTCCCACAGAGTCAGGTGTTGCTGAGGGGTGACTTCTTATACCCTTCCATAAACAACTTTTACATAATTACCGCTCTACTCATTATCATATATGCTAATTACCAACATTGTGTTTTCACTCTTGACTACATTCCATTCTCCCCATGATAATTGGGGTCGTCAAAACAACATCTGGTGATAGGAGGGGCGGTGTAAAAATATGCCCCTTGGCAATGAAACTGTACCCCCAGATGTTCAAGGATAACTTCTTGTTCCCATCACCATTATCTATGTGCAGCTTCAAGCATACACGTTGTGTATTTCATCCTGGTTTGTGCCGTGGTATGCAGAAATGGAGACATCTGCAAGGTTACTCAGTAATTCTATTCATCTCTGCCAACCGGAAGATGTCATGCTACAGGGGTCAGAATAGCCAAGCAAACAACTGAAGCTATGCTAGGCCTGTATAGTACAGTGGTCAAGCAACTCAAATTGTACTTGGCCTCCAAAAGGACCCAGTCCAGGCGAGCCCCTTCGTCATCCAGGGCGAGACCATGACCCCCCTTGAGGAGGGCCAGGCGTACCAGCACCTGGGCATGCTGATGGGCTTCCGCGTCCGGCAGACCCCCGAGGTCACCATCCACGAGATCCTGCGAGACGCCGCCAAGCTCGATGCCTCCCTGCTGGTGCCCTGGCAAAAGATCGCCGCCCTCAACTCCTTCCTCATCCCCCGCATTGCGTTCGTCCTGCGGGGCTCGGCCGTGGCGAAGGTGCCCCTCAATAAGGCCGAAGGCGCCATCCGGCGGCTCGTGAAGCGCTGGCTGTTCCTCCCCCAGAGGGCCAGCAATGAACCGACCTACATCAGCCACTGGCAGGGAGGTGCCAATGTGCCGCGCATGGGCGACCTGTGCGACATCGCGGTGATCACCCAAGCCTTCCGCCTGCTGACCTGCCCGGACGCCTCGGTGAAGGCTGTGGCGGCCAACGCGCTGCACAAGGCCATCCAGAAGCGGATCGCCAGGACCCCCTCTGGCCAGGACATCGCCACCTACCTCAGCGGCTCCCTGGACGGAGAGTTCCACCGGGATGGGGGTGATATCTCCTCTCTCTGGTCCCGCACCTGCGTTGCCACCCGGCGCCTGGGCAAGCACCTGGGCTGCCGCTGGATGTGGTGCGAGGAGCGCCAGGAGCTGTCGGTGCTGGTTCCGTGGATCAGCGCCCCCGACAACACCATCGTCCCCCCCCGTGCCCGGGGCATGCCGGAGAAGACCCTGAAGGACGCCGTCCACGCCCTCTACGTGGAGGCCCTGAAGAAGAAACCCGGCCAGGGGAAGGTCTTTGAGCTTACCTGCAAGTGGGACTCCAGCAACCACTTCCTGGCCGAGGGCAGCTTCACCTGCTTCGCGGACTGGCGCTTCATCCACAGGGCCCGGCTGAACTGCCTGCCGCTCAACGGGGCCGTCCACCACGGGAACCAGGACAAGCGCTGCAGGAAGTGCGGATACGTCAACAAGACCCTGCCTCACGTCCTCTGTGGCTGCAAGCTCCACTCCAGGGCCTGGCAGCTCCAGCACAATGCGGTCCAGGACCAGCTGGCGGAAGCCATCCCGGCCCGGCTGGGCACGGTCGCCGTCAACTCCTCCGTCCCCAGCACCAATAGCCAGCTGAGGCCCGACCTCATCATCACCGATGAGGAGCACAAGAGGATCACCATGGTGGACGTCACGATCCCCTTCGAGAACCGGACCCTGGCCTTCCACGTGGCATGGGCGCGAAAGGAGGAGAAGTACGCCCCCCTGGCTGAAGCCCTGAGAGCGAAGGGCTACGAGGTCCAGGTCCACACCCTGATCGTGGGGGCCCTGGGCGCCTGGGACCCTCGCAACGAGGCCGTGCTGCGGGCCTGCAGCGTCGGCTGGCGCTACACCCGCCTCATGCGACGCCTCATGGTGTTGGACTCCATCCAGTGGTCCCAGGACATCTACGTGGAACACATTACCGGCCACAGGCAATACTGCGAAGAGTGAACGCCACAACGTAGAAACTCTGTGAACTCTTAACACGCTCCTGCCACCCCACAGACCTCATGGGGGACACTTCGTGGTCATGAACTTATGTACTCAGCCCCTTCCGCACCCCTTGCAATCATTGTGACGCATAATCTTCCCCCCATCACCGTGTTGTCTCCTGCACTTTTTTAACCCCTGCTTTCCACTCCATCCGGGACTCCTCGGGCTATGATCTCGTTCTGCTCCCCAACCCACAATGACTCTGTACCCACCGATAGCCCGTACCCCCGCCCAGATCCCTCTTGCTCTCGTGTTGTAAACCTTGTACTGTTCTTTGAAACATTAGCTTCTAATAAAACCTTTAAATCTTTTATTGGACCAATTTCTGTTGGTGAAAGTGACAAGCTTTCAAGTTACATAGAGCTCTTCAGGTCTGGGAAAGGTAATCAGAGTGACACAAGCTGTTTTAACACTTGTGGAGCAGCTGTTTTAGCACTTTATGCTTAACAGTGTTGCAATTAATACCTCTGCAGTCATAGGACAAAGCAGGGTTAGTGGGTTACAAATTGTGGTAGTGAGACAAAACTAGTGTCTCTAATGTGTCCATGATTTTTAGTGTCTAAAGCTGGGTCCACATTGACGGCGGAAAATTCGCTGCTGTCAGATCGACTGCTCTGGATCGACTGAGTGGTCTGTGTAGATCCGCTCAGTCGATCCAGCAATCGACGTAGGAAAACCACCCTGGTAAATGGCACAGCGCTGCGTGGGCGGCGGAAGAGATGTAGCGAAGTCGACGAGAGATATGCAAGTGATTTACATCACTTGTGTATCTCCCGTAGACTGCCGCCGAATCCGGAAGGTAAGTGTAGACCGGGCCTAGCAAAGCTATGCATTTAAGCTCCCAGACTCATCTTTGAAGATGCTGTGCAGGTTTCCTTGAGGATGAACACTAGGAGGTCAGCTATGGAATGATTGTCCTGTGAAGACTGGTCGCTCCGGGGTGATACAGAATTTTTATCTTTTATCATTTTTCTGTGTGCGTTCATTCAGGAAAGGTGTGTTGTAGGGGTGTTAATCAGTTAGCAGTGGAAGTACGTCTGCAGATTTTGCACCTGTTGCTATTGCAGGGTCTCGTGCTGCTTTGAATTGGTGTGTCCTCGGGAGCTTGCTTCTGATGATGGGTGTGGGGAGGCTGGGGGAGCTGTATAAAGGCTAGCTCTCTAATGTAGCCATGCTAAGCTGATAGGAAAGAGCTCCCTTCAGCTTAATTACTCCGGCCCCCAGGATCGGCAGTAGCTATGATGGTGGGAGAAGTTCTCCTGCTGATATAGCACTGTCAACACCGGCGATTAGATCTGTGTCACTTATGTCGCTCGGGGGGTGGCTTTTTCACACCCGTGAGCAATATAAGTTATACCAACATAAGTGGTATTGTAGACATAGGCTCTGATGGCAAGGTTGTCTGTTTCCAAGTAGCCTGAAACTGACCGGAATCCCTATTTTTGTGCATCCTAAGGCTCAAAGCTAGAAATACTTTGCACTCACAGTATGGCTACTTTAGCAAAGTGCTATACAAATATTAATAAGCCTGAAGTCTTTTCTTGAGCTTGTCATACTGTAGACCTGGTTGGAAGTTTTCTGATGGAAATTTTTTTCCAATAAGAAAATGCAGATTAGTTAAATGCTAAATATTTAGTGGAAGTGTATTGATTTTGCCAAAGTTTTGTTAAAAAAATGGAAAAGAACACTTTGATTTGCCATTTTGAAATATTTTAATTTAAATTGTTTAAGTTGTATAATATAAAAGCTGAAGTTGGAATAAAAAGATTACATTGTATTGAAATAAAATGTTTCTAATGACCAGAAATTATTTTTTTCTAGATTATTTTGTTTTTGTTCCATTTTGATATAGAAAAAATTTGTAAATTGCTGAATTTCCACCTAAAAAGAAAATCTGGTTCCTATCCAGCTCTGCTGATTAGCTTTCATGTTTTACAAGATGTTGTGCAAATAATAAATTGAAAGGTTAAGGAGGATTTCTATTTGAGGGAATACATAGAGATAGAAATGGGGCATTGGGAAAAAAAATTGGCAGAGCAATGGGACAACAGAAAGAGTGGTTGAGAGAAAGAAAATGAAGAGAGTTTGGGACACAGAAAGGAAAATGGGTGCATATGTGGAAATGAAGGTGAATTAATCTGAGGGAACAAAGATATTGAAAAACCCGCCCCACTAAAAACCCCACATCATCAATATCAGAGCAGAGCAAATAATCAGCAGCAATTAACGTATTCAATGTTTCTATTTTTCTATTTGCAAATTGTCTGTGAATGGATGGCAAACTTTCCAACTTATTCAATATTCTAATTTGCAAGGGTGTTTAATGAATAATTCTTCATCTGCAGATCATCATGTGTGAACAATGACAATTACTTCTTGTAATGAGATAACCATTCCAAGTCCCTATTCAGACCCAGTTTGATTGTATCAAGTTTCCAGATCAGTTCAAGCTCTGCAGTTTCTCTTTAAAGTCTGTTTTTGAAGTTTTTTTTGTAGAAGTATGGCCATATGCCTTATGTCACTGTTCATACATTTTCACCTTCTAATCAATGGTTGTGAATAGGCCTCAGCTATTCTAACTGTATGGACTTCGCTATTACCTACCCCCCCTTGTTGTTCCTTCCCCTTGGATGTATATATGTATATATATATACCCCCTATCTTCCCAACCAGCCACAAACAGTGCTTCTGATTCCCCCACACTGGTTATCAAGAAGCCACTATACAAATACACACAGCCCCCTTTGCTGCATTTCAGTCTCTGGCTCCCAAACTGCCACAAGGTCCAGTAAAGAGACCATTTATTTAAACTCCATGCTCTTTACTAAAGGATTCCCTCTGATCCCAAAGGACTAGCCACAGTACCAGTTCACTACAAGTTTGGATCTTACCCAAAATACCATGCTGCCAGCCAATCATTAAATCATTGCTTTAAAGACTTAAAGCAATCAAATACATACAAATGATTTAAAAGTCCATATACATCAGGTTTTTAGAAGAATTGTGGAATTGCAGGCTTGTATAGTCCCTCTGGTATATATCCAGTACCTGGATGGGTCTAAGCCTTCAGTTCAGTTGCAAAGTGTGTTGATCCAGAGGTGTGTCCGCAGCTGGACAGGAACAAAGACAAAATGGTTTCTGTGGTTTGATCTTATATACCCTCTGCCTCTGGCCATGTGGCTTGTGGAACTTTACAGGAACCCAAATAGAGTCCAGAGTCACATGGGCCAATCCTGGTAACTCTTCAGGTATGCCTTTAGTTTCTTCCTGGGCCTTTGACTTCTGTAAATGTCTTGATGGGCCATTAAGCAGGCTATTGTCCTGCGGCCTCTCTGTCTGGGGTGTGTCTTCTACAGCACAGTTTGAAATATAGGTATATCAAAGATCTCCATAACTTTCCTCACACATATTACACATGAACACAAATATTATCGTCTTATTCAGCATATCATAACCTTTCTAACAGTACCTGACATGGCATGTCTTACATGAATCATTACAGTTTTGACATATTAATGTCAAATGACACAAATGCCCGCCCCCCCCCCCCCCAGTCCACATGACATTGTCATCTGCCACCACTGAGAACAGCCTAGTTCCATCCTCTTTGGGACCTCTCTTAAGGTAGTTGAAGGCTGCTATCTAATCTCCCCTCACACTTTTCTTCTGCAGACTAAACAAACTGCGTTTCCTCAGCCTCTCCTCATAAATCATGTGTTTCAGCCCCCTAATCTTTTTTGTTGCTTTCCATTGGACTCTCTCCAATTTGTCCACATCTTTTCTGTAGTGAGGAGCCCAAAACTGGACACAATGCTCTAAATGTTGCCTCACTAGTGCTGAATAGAGGGGAATAAACACTTCCCCCTATCGCAGGCAATGCTCCTGCTAATGCAGCCCAATATGCCATTATCTTTCTTGGCAGCAAGGGCACAATGTTGACGTATGTGCAGCTTTTTATCCACTATAACCCTCAGGTCCTATTCTGCAGAACTGGTGCCTAGCCAGTCGGTCCCCAGTCTGTAGCAGTGCATGGGATTCTTCCATCCTAAGTGCAGGATTCTGCACTTGTCCTTGCTGAATCTCATTAGATTTCTTTTGGATCAATCCTCCAATTTGTCTAAGTCACTCTGTATCCTATCCCTGCCGTTCAGCATATCTACCACTCCCCCTCAGCTTAGTGTCATCCATGATCTTGCTGAAGGTTCAGTCCACCCCATCCTTCATCATTAATGAAGCTGTTGAACAAAACTAGCACTGACTCCTGGGGCACTCCACTTGATAACAGTTGCCAAGTAGACATTGAGCAGTTGATCATTACCCACTGAGCCTGATGATCTAGCCATCTTCTATGCACCTTATAGTCCATTCATCCAACTCATATTTTCTTAACTTGCTGACAAGAATACTGTGGGAGGCCATATCAAAAGCTTTGCTAAAGTCCAGGTATATCACATCCACTGCTTTCCCCACATCCAGAGAGTAGAAGACAATCAGGTTGGTCAGTGTAGCGAGGCACTGTGGCCCTCTTCAGGGCCTGGGCCCGAGGGCAAGCTGCAACCCCCTTCTAGGCAGACCAAGGCCCTGCAAAACCCCTCTGCTGGGCAGAACAAGGCCCTGCTGCCTGAATACCCCAGAGAAAAGGGGCGGAGCCAAGACAGGAAAGTCCGGTATAAAAGGCTGGCCTAGCAGCTCAGTCAGGAGGAAGCTGCTGCTGGAGACAGACGTGTCTTCCCTGGGGCTGACCCAGGCCCTGTGGACCAACTGTCCCACTGACTGGAGCCCCCAAGCTTGCCCGGGCTGCCAGGCCTGAGTGACTGTATAGGGCTGCTGGGCCCCAGTGACTGGGAATTGCCATCCGAGGCCATTGAATGGGAGCAACTACCCAAGGCCAGCCCTGACCTGGAGGAGCTGCCCAATGCTGGGGACCCACTGGAGCTGCTGGAGCCTGGTGTACCAGGGGAGCTGCTGGGACCCTGTGACCTGGAGGAGCTGCCTTCTGCTGATGACCCCGAGGAGCTTCTGGGCCTGCCCCTGGTTGGTGGTGAGGGACTCATGGGGCTCCTGCTCGCCGTCTTCCCCGGTGACCTGGAGGAAGACCCCTGGCTGCAGATACCCGGGGATAGAGTGGGAGAAGTAGCCCAGGGATAGCCAAATGTAGTTTGGCTGAGGCTGTGGCCGACCCAGTCAGCGTGTTGCAGCTGGATCCCCGCTGATTCAGTGGCAAACCACTTGACTGGGCCCTGGGCTGGGACGCAGTGGAGTCGGCTGGGCCTGTGTCCCTCTCCCCTGTTCCCTAACCACCCCGGGCGTGCTTGGCTCCTTTGAGCCCACCTGCCAAAGGATACCGAGCTTACCAGCCCTGCCTGCCTGAAGGCCGGGGGCCATAGACTTCTTTGCTTGCCTCGCCTGCCTGAAGGCTGGGGGCAACAGACTGCTTGCCACCCTGCCTGCTTGAGGGCCGGGTGGGGGGGCTACAAGCTACTTGTCAGCTCTGCCCCACCTCGGGGCCAGGGGCTAAAGACTCACCAACTGCTAGCTTTTTCCCACCATGGACTAAGGTGCTGTGGCCTTCCTTGGAGCCTGGACCCCAGGAACAGCTGCAACCCTCCCTGCTGTGTTGAGCCATATGCTTACAGTCAGGCGTGGGTGAATCCATGCTGACTGTTCCCGATCACCTCCCACTCCTCCCAGTGATTCAAAATGGATTCTTTGAGGACCTGCTCCGTGATTTTTCTGGGACTGACGTGAAGCTGACTGGTCTGTGCTTTCCCATATCCTTCTTCCCTTTTTTAAAGATGGGCACCATATTTGCCTTTTCCCAGTCGTCCGGGAACTCTCCCAAGTGCCACGAGTTTTCAGAGATAATGGCAGCAAGGCTGCTTGGACTCATGCTGCCCTGTGGGTTCCCATGGAGCATGGTAGCGCTCTGCACTAATGGAGCCCACGGCAGGATCAGGCCATAGCAATGGAACGCTTATGTAAAACAAACAGGAGTATATTCAAATCAAGTTTGCTTGCAGCACACTTCTCTAGCTCTAATCAACATACAGGCAAAATGAAAGCAAAAGAAAAGAAACAGAAAGGAAAAAAATCCAAAGGTGGTAGTTCAAAATCCACTCTCCTACAACTCTCCTCAAGTCACCAAATATGAATTTGCCCAGCAAGTTCATTCAAATTCTTATTTTATAAATAGTTTGTTTTTTTAATGGTATAAATTTAGGGTTTAATAGTCCTTTGGCTGTTCCCATATAGGCAAAATGTTCCAGATTTTTCTATCTTTTGCTAGAGAAGGGCTAACACACTGAACCAGCCTGAGTTAGTGGCTAAACTCTTCCTCATTCTAGGATTTGATTGTATTGGTAATTCAGAAAGAACAGCACACCATAAAACTCAGCCTAAACTTGGCTGTTCTTATGATTAGCCTTCAAAGTTCCTATTATCTTAAGTTTATTTGGCCAAAAAAGACACGCCTGTTCTTTTGAAATATTGTCTGGAGCTAAATGAACCCACCTGCCAGCATGATTCAGAAATAATCACCCTGCATCCCCGTGCAGGCTTTTAGCGCCTGAGAGAGAGGCAGAAGAGCCCAGCATTTCTATACAGAGTCTTAGTCTGCTACCCTTGTGTACGCACTTTTCTTTGGCTCCCAATTCTCCTTTAAAGTTCACCCTCATTTTCAGTTCAGGAAGTGGACAGATCCAACAAGCTCCCCAGCCTCTGGTACAATTCCTGCAGTAAAGAGGCTGCAATCACCAGTGAAATTGTTCAAATCGTAGAACCGAGACGCATCATTAGCAGAGCTGTGCAGAGCAGCTTGTAGTGTTAAGCAGCACATGTCTAGCTGTCAGTCCTTCACTTCCCTCAGCCTGAAACTCATCAACTATTCGTAAAAGGGGCTGAATATCCCCTCCTGTGGAGAACCCACACAGGATAGGCAAAGGAGTAAGAAATCTCACAAGATTTTCCTCATGGAAGTTTTTCCTAAATTGTATCATTTTGGGAGTGGCATCTCTTGCTGCACAGAATAAGTCATGAGGGCAACCCTCAAATCTCCGGGATCTGTGTGCATCTTGGAGGAATACTAGGCCAGGATCATCCACACAGAGGCCTCATGCCTCCATACTGATTGTGTCCTCGGCACCCATTCTCGTCCCTGGCAGTGTGGGTCCAACACAACTGTCCTACCATGGTTGCCTGCGATCCCGAATTCAGGGGAGGGGGCCATGGGAAAATGAATACAGTTTATATTAAATTTCTTTTTGAGAATTTGCAAAAGGCCAGTGAGGAACGATGCCCACTTGCTTCTCACTCCGCCTAGGTCACCCACTCCAGCCCCTTCGCCACTTTTAGATACATGGACCCATCTAGCACTTTGTGGAGTCTGGATCAAAGGAAGATAATTGGCCTCCCCCCCGTTCTGACATGGGCAGGATGTGTATGGGTATGGGTATGGGTAGGGTTTTGTGGCCTGCCTTGTGCGGGAGGTCAGACTAGATGATCATATTGGTCCCTTCTGACCTATGAGTCTATGAGTCTATGAGTCTATGACCCAAGAGCATGCCACCTCTTCCTCACATAGAATACGGAAACCAAATAATCTATTAAGATAAAAATATATATTTAAAAGGGTTCTTAGACTCTGCCCTGTTTGGCTTCCTGTGATTTCCATCCATCAACAGAACAAGGAAATGTTTCTTTTAAAAAGATAAAGAGGATTTATGCTGTTAGTTAACAAATGATTTAATAAATGTTTCAGCAAGTAAAGTGTTTTAGCAAGCATTCACTGCTTTCATGTACTACTCACTTATAAACTTCGGTGTAAACAATATGTATCATTTGGAAAAAAAATGCAATTTGCTTACACCAAATCACAACATCTTTCTCAGGCAGAGCCAGAACACTTTTCTTTGCTACACTCCTGGTTGCAAGAGTGGTGAAACCTGCTTTTAGAGCATATCAACAATAATGGAGGCATGATAAAAAACCAGGCTTTGATCTTTGTGGTCATTAAAGATCTTGTAGCAGCGTTTGCAAGGGTTGTGGTGTTAACGCCAAGGTCCTGCCGAAATTCCAATGCAGTAATAAGAATCTGCCTTCCAAACTAACCCCTGTATTTTCAGCTGAATGTGGGGTGAAATACTAGCCCTATTGAAGTCACTGGTACTTTTGCCATTGACTTCAATGGTGCTAGGATTTTGCCAACCCTATCCTACAGCTGTAGTGTTGTTGTGCACTATTAAAAAGCTGTATTACAACCCAGATATAGCTGTGTATTGTTGGTGGGTGAAGCAATTCCAATACAACATAACGACTTACCTTCCAGGGGCAATGTGAACCTTATGACAGGATTTTCAAAATACTCAGAGGCAGATTCTCAGTTGGTGTAAATTATCATCGACCCTTTGACTTCAATAGGCCCATGATTTTAATATCAGCTGAGAATCTGCCCCAAGCGCTGGAATGGGAGTTAAGCCAATGTTGAGTGATTTTGAAAATTCCACCCTTAATGTTTGTGAAACACTTTGAGATTTATATATGGGAAGTGATACACATTTATATTTTGGTGAAACTAGTCCCACTGTACAAAAAAATGTAAGTTTACATGGACATTGCACTGGAAATATTATTATTAAAAATGAGAACTATTGGGAGAACTCATGAAACAGATGTTAAATGAGTGGGCAGTAAAGGTTAACTTTTGGCCTCTACGTGGAGGGGAAGATGAAAAATGAGAGAGCAAAGAGAATTTGTAAATGTGAAAAGTATTTCTTTGGCATATGGAAAATGAGAACTAAAACGGTATCTCTTTCTACATTTATTCATCAGCTGTAGATTAATGTTATGTTGGCAATATCACAGGTAGCTTACAGTGCTATTCTGTAATAGGGTTTATGTCAAGATTTTTGTTGGAAGTCATTAGGTAGAAACTGGAGAATTATTAGTACTATTACCATAGTGCTTTGGTGCCCTAGTCATGGACAAGGCCTCTGTTGTGCTTGGTGCTGTACAAACACAGAACAAATGTAAAGAGATGCAAATTTCTGCTCTTTCCTTTTTATTGACAATCCCTCCCCCACCCCACTACTCTCTGCTAAAACAAGACACTTCGCTTCTGTCCCTGGGAAAAAGATGAGAGAACAAACTTGTGACAGTGTTAGTCGTATTGTTTAATTCACTACTTGAAGGTATGAGTATGTACAGCAAAGAGTGTAGTATAGGAACTTACAGAGAAAAAAATAGAGTAGGGTGAAATCCTGGCTCCATGAAGTCAATAGCACAATTCTCATTGACTCCAATGTGGCAAGGTTTCTATACGAATGCACGCGCACACGTAATTTTCCAAAGGTTAGTTTTGTTTCTGTTCCCAGCCCTTTGTTGTATACTAGACAACAAGACTTTAAAAGCATTAATGAATTTAGCAAACCCCACGTATAATGCAGGTTATTTTATCATACACAATGAAACTAAAGCACCGATTTGCCCAAGATTATACATGAAGGGTGATCTAGAACCAGGAATAGAACACAGATCTCCTAACTCCCAGGCTTGTTCTTTAGCTCAAGGTCATCTTTTCCTGGTCCTTTGCTGAGAACTGCTACAAACTTTAAATCATATTAAGACTCTTCCATATCTGAGTGTAACTGGAAAAAAGCCTTCATCTTTTCAAACACAAGCATCAGCAAGTTCAGTGCCAGTTAGAGTGTTCTGCAGCAAATCCAACAGGGTTGGCAGAGCGCAAAGTACTGTGCTATATCTGCAATGACCTTCCGACTAGAGAAAATGGCACTAGGGGCATGCTAACAGGAATGCCCTATAGCTCTGGCTCAGCAAACCAATCTGATGGCGACAATAGCTGTGATTTAAAATTATGCACCTCTTCTGCCGTACATTTTTAAAAAAATCAATTAACATAAAATGGGTAATCATCCATCTGCCATTTAAAGGTACATGCCTTCCCCCAATTTTCATCTATTTTAATTTTAAAAATCTGGGTTTTTTTGTTTTGGTACAATCAAACCTTAAAAAAAAGAAATGAGTGATTTAGAAATAAGATTTTTTTAAAAAAAAGCCTCCATCTAACTGAGTACATTAGATGCAAAGGTAGATTAGGGAATCTGTGTCTATCTCCTGCTAGGTTTTATATTAAGGCTAAACAGTTCAGGTTCAAGGCTTGACCACGAATAGGACTTGGGTTTGTATTTAATGGCCTCAAAAACCTGAAGACATGAGATCAGTTCCTGTGAGAGAGTTCCACTGGTCTGGGCCAGAATTGTCTGAGAACACCTGTTCTCCTGAGATTTCTGCCACAGTGGGCTGTGTTCAGATAAGGTCTGAAAAGTAGCATCTTCCCATGGAACCTAACGCCACAGATTTGGGGTCAGAAATGGGCATTGAAATCTATCTCCTGCACTTCAGCATTTCAAAGGGTTTGTATCTGAGATTCCTGTTCAGGCCCATCCCGGATTACAAAAGTTAGTTTTGTTTTTAAGTCGGGGGTCTAAGTTACATAAACAAATTTTGCAGTCACTTACCCAGTTTTGTACACTAAAGTTCAGTGCTCTGCTTAGCAAATGTAGCCTCATAATGAAGAACACTCAATATCATTCCTCTTTCTCTGACAGATGTATCTATGGTTGGATGACCCAGCCCTAAAAACTACTAAACCACTATGTTTAAATCAGCTGCGGAGGATAACTGTTGCTTGCTTGAGTTTTTTCTGGATGATATCAAAGCTCAGTTTTTGCCTCTATCCTGATATGGGTTCCTCCCAGACCTGAAGCCTCAGAAAGAGACAAGTTCCGACATACTCCTCACATTGTTCCTAAAGCACCACTCTCAATCAGCCTATGAAACAATCACTGGAAAGGAGCTGTTTCCCCAACATGAAAGGAGGCCTCTAACTTGGATCTAAACCAAGGTATTTCTTTTCTTAATCAAAGATGATCCCCTTTCTCAGCCCTGGTTATGCTAAAAATTCCAGAAACATTCAAAAGTAGGGTCCAAGTGTCTGTGGGTGAGAGTTTAGGGGAACTATGACTGAAGATGAATATTTATGGTACAATATGGGCTCATTCCCTGTATGCAAGGGACAGAGCTATCTCAGGGACTGGTCCAGCACTGTTCAGTGGACTTCTGCAGATTCTAAGAACCATCTTCGAGCTCAGCACTTTCCATTCCATGGCCAAGCTGCTTTCACTAACCACACACCATAGCAGACAAATACCAATCTGAAAAATTCATAAGCAATTTTCTCCCTAGGAAAGGAAGAGAGAAAGAAAATAAGCCCCACTCATGACAAAAGTTAGTCACATCGCTTAATACACTGTTGGAAGGTGCTCAGATACCAGATGGATGAGGTATACGAATTCAAAGGGCACTTTCTCATTTATTTCAATGGAAGCAGGATCGGGCCCTCCATATTACTTTGATAACTAATTATAGTAAAGCAATGTTTTCTTAACACACCACTTTAGGAGCCATCTGCACACTGATTCAAAAGAACATTTCACATACCTTTCCCTCTAACATTATTTTCATTCCCTTTCCTTCAGGGAATTTTTTACATTTGAATAGAACAAAAGACTAAGTGCAGCCTTAATGCTTTTAATCCTGTCATTGCCCATATATGCTCAGCATACAGAAGTGGTTATCTGAATCATTCTCAGGTGATGATGTAATCCAGTTTATGAGTTTCCTACACACTGCAGTGCCCTCAGCTACTATATCCCCAGAAGTGGTGATTCACAAGCATTGCAACTGATCATACAGGATCTCATGGAGTTATGGTTCCAGATCTCACAGTGCTAACAGACTTTGCTCCTGCCAAAAGGCTATTAAACTCTCCTACTCTCCATAAAACATAGCTGTGTCCCTGAAAGGTGTATACAACATATGACTGAATAGCGTATACTATTAATTTTGTAGATAGCAGACATACAGTTTGGCCTGGGTTAGTTTCTAGTAGTCAGGTGTTCACATTTAAAAACCACTGTTACAACTGGCAGCCCTGTAAGGCAGTCTCAGAGAGGCCATAGGCTGAATGGATATGAAGCCCCAGCCAACTTCTTACCCTGATAGGTGATAGCTGTAGTATTTCGGCATTTAGGTGTGCTAGGGGCATAGACAGCTACACTCAGATTTTCAAAGAAATCATCTGCAACTGAGTTTATTTGGATAGGAGATTACCTAGTGCCATGAAGTAAGCATTTATAAACTAGACCTTTCCTCCTGTTGCTGAGTAACACTGGGTGAAGAGCCTAGACAGTCAACAGATTACAGGAATGGTCTCTGTTTTGTAGGTAGAGAAGAGGCAACTCAAATCATTGGGGAGCCAATAGAGCCCTACGTATACTAGAGATTCTTCAAAAATGTCCCATCACTGCTAAAAGCAGGTCAGATCCCTGGGCGTTAGCAACTGCCAGCTGTGGGCTGACAGCAGTGTGTTGATCTGACCTATCTTTGAATGGGTGCAAGTTCTCACAGGCATACACATTTCAGGGTGCAAGAGGAAGCCAAAAGAAATTGTGATTTTGAAAGATGATTTCTCTTTGTATTGAAATGGGGAAGGACAGTGGGATTGGTCTTCAGGCCAAGCATTCGTCCCCTGACCTATTTTCAGAAATCACACTGAGTTCCCATATGCAAGATTTAATCAGAAAACTAAAGAATATCAAGAAACATTTGCTGCCTTCTAAACCTGTGATTTAAATGAAGAAAGTTACTGAAAAGGATTTTAAAATTCTACCTTTAGCTTTATAATAGAACACCCACATTCAATCAAGAGCAGTGATACTCTCAGACTGATACTGCAGTCTGAAGTCTTCACATTTCTTATGCATGCTGTGACATTTCTCCTTGATTTTATGGCATTAATCCTACTTTGGAATTGCCTTAACTTGCTGCTGTGATGCTATTCTGCCTAGACTTTTGCTACAATTGAACATTAATATCTTGTGGTGCACAATGCTTGCAACTACAGTATTGTTTTCGCTAAGTGCTTTTTAAAAATGAGAATTCTATGAATTGATTCTTTTCTGTTTCATTTTAATCTGTTGCTTTCTCTGATGGTATGGCATATGCATTTAGGGAAGTGGGTGGGAACTGTGGCATACTTCAGTATGTGCTCTCATTTATTATATAAATTAAACTGCTATAATGTATATTACTTAGGGCTGTGTCTGAACAAGTTGGTGTGAATCATACATTTTCAGACTTCAACTGCCCCACTTATCTTTTATTCATCATTTTAACATCCTGGTCTACTGGAGGAAAGCTTTCCCTCTTCCCTAACTCCAGGGAAAAGGATGTCATGGGTAGGCCACATTCTGATCTTAGTTATACCAGTGTAAATATGGACTTAGTAAAATTACTCCAAGTGCGCTCAGAATTTGAGTGCAAGTGAAGGAAGCTGTGTGTGTTTGCCTTTTGGTGGTTTGATAATGCTAGCATTTAATTTCACATTAGCATCCCAATAGGTGCTATCTTGCTATCATTTTAGCCCACAGAACTACAGACTCCACAATATGGAGCATTGAATTAGGGTGCATCTGCATAATGGAGACTGTATCTGCAAAACTATGCCAGCATGGCCCTGTAGCATAGACACAGCCTACACAGACAGAAGGAGTTTTTCTGTTAGTGTAAGGAACACCATCTCCCTAAATAACATTGGCTATGTCAAAGGAAGCGCTTTTCTGTGGGCATAGCTTTGTCTACACCAGGGGTTATCAGAACCACCGTGTGGGACAAGGGGGTGGCTTTTCATACCCCTGACTGACGTAGCTATACTGACAAAACTTTCAAGTTTAAACCAAGCCCCAGAGCAAATGCTATTTTTCACAGCTACAATGACTACAAACCTTATTTTTCTTAGGCCTGGTCTACATTTAAGATTTAGATAGACCTAGCCACATTGCTCAGGGCTGTGAAAAATCCATACCCTGACTACTGTAATTAAGATGGCCTAATCCCTGGCCTAAATGCAGTTAGGCTGACAGAAGAATTCTTCTGTTGACCTAGCCACTGTAGCTCAGGGAGGTGGATTACTTACATTGATGGAAAAACCACTTCTATTGCTGCAGAAAATGTCTGCTACCTGAGGATAGTTGCAGCTGTGCGGCTATAGCATTGACGTGGCTTAGACAAAAGTTCAGATACTGCAAGATATAGACAATTCTGCACCAAAACTCTGATTTGATTTTCAGAAATGCCCTCCACATTCGCTGCCACAACTTGGGGCCATGGACTTGCTTTTTTTATATGCTTATACAGCACCTAACACAATTAAATCCCCATCTTGTTTGGTGCCTCTATGCACAACACCTATAATAATAATAGCTTTGCAGTTCTAACCAACTGATCTGCAGTTACAAACAAGTAGTACATGTGTAAATCATTTGAATTATCAGTTATTAGGAGGCACAAAAGTGCAGATCAAGTTGACATCCTTATAAAAAAAACCAGTCCCTAAACCTCTACGATTTTCATTTCACCCGTGTCCACTCCAAGGCAATGAATAAAAGCCCTTATTTGAGCAAAATTGCCATTGACTTCAATGAGAACTGTGATTAGGAACCACAGATACTGACAAATATTTCTGAGCTTTTACTGGAATCAAATACAAGTAGCTGATGAAGAAAGACCAAAGTCTGTTCACTTACACCGGTGAAAATCTGGAGTAACTCCATACATTTCACTGCATTTAACGTGGCCTTTCACTGGTGAACTGAGAGCAGGATTTGGCTCGCTGTTTGAGGCTTTCAATTACAAATTATTTTTGACTCTAGTTTGTTTATGGTAAAATAGGGTCACTTAACTCGTGCATTAGGAGGACATGGGTGAAAGCTAGTTGGAGCTGACATCTTTTATAAGATGCTTCAGCACAGACAATATTTCATGAGGCCGAGTGTGTCAGATGTGTTTGCCTACTTACATGGCATACATCTGGTGAGCTGAACTGCCCTAGTCATCATGACATCCTCCAGTGAAGTTCTCCGTTTCTAAAGTTTGGCTGACAGCCAGTAAATCACTCTACATTTTTCTGCCCTTCAGCATTAGTAAATGTCTTAGTATTGTGTGGCTGGCTCCTCTAAAAGCAGCACACTTTAGTATCAAAAGACTACACTGGTATGAGACCGGAAGCTTGCTTTCCTGTGTATTAGTTTAGTGATTCATTCATAGCAATAGCTGCTGTATCAAATGACAATGTGGAGCTGCAGGTACAGCCCTTTACTATGCCATGCTTTACACCACACTGCTAACTGAAGAAGAGCAATATATGTAAGAGTCACAGTGGCAAAATCATTGGCTGAATGAAGGAGCTGATTGTGGTAGACAGCAAAGAGAGAGCATGATCTTGCAGTGCATTCACTCTTGCAAGGTGCTGAGCGCTCTCAGCCCACACTGATGTCAGCGAGAGCTGAGGGAGCTCAGGACCTTTCATAAAGCACCCAAGACACTGCAGGTTTAGACCCAGCCTGTTTTTCCTCCATTCAGTGCACAGGCTGCATTAAATGAATGGCAGATGGCGTGCTACTTCCTTTGGTTTCATAAAGCAGGAACAAGTACCAGTCGGGGGGGCTTTATCATGCAAATTAAAGTTCTTGCTCAGACATATGTGGCCATTTTCCTGGACTGAAATGCATGGGCTGGCATCTTTTTGCAGTTTTTCTTGTTTGTTTAAAAAACCAGCCAGTGCTATTTATATTCACTTCTTAACATAAGCTTCTAGCTCAAAACCACGAGATTTTATGCTCCATCCAAAGCATATACTAATTGCACAAAGTCCTATTTAAAAGATGTAGCAGCGAGAACATTTAAAAAGGGCGAGGAAGTTGGTATGGCAAAGCACAAGATCTCCTTGCCTGACCTGATACCTAAAAAAATAATATTTAGCACTTCTATAGCACCTTTCGTGCAAGGATCTCAAAACATATTATAAATATTAAGCCCTGCAACACTCCTGTAAGGTAGGTAGTTATACCTATTTACAGTTCAGGAAAATGAGGCATAGAGAGTTTAAGGAGTTAACTTTCAGGTTTTGTCTTCACTTCAAAAAAACAGGTGTTTTTACGAGATCATTGCTAATGCAAGACCACTAGGATTTTACATTGAGATAGTTGAAACAAGGCACTGTAGGTTTTACCTTCATATATGCAGTGCCACTGTAGCTGTCGATCCCAGGATATTAATTAGACAAGGTAGATGACTTAATATCTTTTATTGGACTAACTTCTGTTGCTGAAAGAGAGTGTTCTCACCCACCTCGTCTCTCTAATTACCTTGATATAGTTAGTCAAAGTAAATCCCGGGGAATAGAGAGGAGGGGAGAGTAAAGGGTTGACCTCAGCTAGCTACACTAAGAGCATGGTCATTACTAAATACCACTGTAAGTGATTTTCTTATGGTTTCACAGCAGGTGACCAGCAGAGTTGGGAACAGAATCCTGGAGTCTTGGTTGCCAGTCCCCCCCGCCACCCCACTTTAATCACACTCCCTGTGGCCACCTCTTCCCTCTGCATTGGTAATTTCTGAGAGATCTGCTGTATGTTACAGTTACAATAGTTTTCCAAAGCCACGAATTGTAGCACAGTAAAAATACGTGGGCAACTACATCTTCTCTTTGTGCATAGATCAGAGTAATGTCACAGATTGAATAGCAAGCTCCTTGCCTGGACATGACATTAATTTCTTTCTGTTCTGTAAAGACAAGAAAGAAAAACAAGAGCCAAAGCTTGAGAACAGACATGATGCAGTACATGTAGCTTTTTTTCTTTTTTAACCCACACGACAAGGGGTGGGGGATGATTTGTGTGTGAATTTGGTGAGCTTAAAGGTAGATAACTTGATACAAAGACAATAATTGTAAAGGACAAACCACTTCGATAAACTTCACACTTGGTTTTACTGCTCCACACAAGTATGTGCCATCCCTGAAGAGGATTCACAGTACTTTAGCTACAACTGTCAGCCCTTGTCTTGCCCCTTGGAGTGGGATTTTGCCACCTCCCTGAGTGCTAACATTAGATCTAACCATGCCTGTGAATGATTATTTCTTCAAATTGACAAAATACAGCTACAAGCACCAACCTATATACTGGATGTCCATCCCATAGGTTAAAACACAAAATACATGAATATACAGTGGAACTTCAGAGTTAGGAACACGAAAGTTACAAACTGACGGGTCAACCACACACCATATTTGGAACCAGAAGCACACAATCAGGCAGCCTCAGAGAGAGAGAGGGGAAAAAAAGCAAATACATGACAGTACCGTGTTAAACATAAACTACTTGTAACCCCCTTCCTTCACTGGGTTACCTGGGAGCAGGCAACACTCACTGGTGTGCAAGGGTGCCCAAGGTTGCTGACAATAAAGGAGATCCTGAGTATCCCAGTGTTGATGTAGGATAATTGGGAATCCTCTGTCCACCCCTTTGCTGCAGTCCCTTTATTTCTAAAGGAATTTAAAATTGGCAGTGCCTCAACCTGGCTGGCCCCTGCACACGCTCAATAGTGGCTTTGGGAGCTTCCAGGACTAAACCTAGTCTAATAATTATAATTATCTGAGACATAGGTCTAACTTAACAATTGCAATTATGCGAACTGAAATCCAATATACTTAAATTAGAGTTAATACAGTTTTACTTAACAAATTAAAGAAATATGGCATAACAGACTGAAATTAAACATCCTAATCCACAGGGGCAATTGAATAAATCAATTAATAAAAACAGTATACAATCTTAAATTAAACTTGTCTACCAGACATTTACACTGCTATTATTTACCCCACATCTGGAGTGTACACTCCCCTAGAGTTCAGAGCCCTAACCCCTTGCTTGCGTGTGTGCACTTGAAGATCTGAAGGAGACAGCACTCTGCGGGTTCAGTGTACCAGTTCAGCCACGGTATCAAGCTGAAGATTGGCAGTCCTGGCCCTGCTTGAAAAGACTCTCTCTCTGTGCCTCTTTTCAGTCCCAGTCAAAGTCTCTCTGCTATGCCCCTTCCTTTACAAGCCCTGCCCCAACCGGGGTGGGGGAGAGACACTCACACCACCTTCACTGCAGGCCCACCTCAGTCCGCCCCAGGCTCAGTCCCTGCCCCAGCTTGGGCAATGTCACCAACCTCCGAAGCTCCCTGCTTAATCAGAACTCCAGCAGGCTCTCAGCAGCAGCTTTGGGACCCCGGCAACGGGCAGCAGCCCCTGCAGTCAGCCAGCAGCTTTCAGCCTTGGCTGCACTCCACCCCAGCACCAAAATGAAGTCTGCCACATGCTTTTTTCTCACTCCCTGAAAGGGAAAGATTCTCTCTCTTTTCCCCAAGGCATCATGCAAGTTGTAGTCTCCCAGAATCTTCCCAACTGTAAAACTCCCAACTGAGTTCCCAGGGCCCTGAAGTACAGGGTGCCTACACTGTGAACAAGGCATCCGATTTCAGGATTGTGGCACTAATGGAGCTGATTGCAGAACTTGGCCCTTAGGACCTAATGTAAAAACCAATGATTCCAATGGAAGGTTTTTCAATGGGCTTTGATTCTGCAATGTGATGTGCGCACATAGACTCGTGCACTTATGTAGAGCCCCACTGAGGGTATGTTTACACAACAGCTAGATCCTTTCGGCTGGCCCGTGTTCATGACTCGGGCTCGCGGGGCTCAGACTGCGGGGCTGTTTCATTGCTGTGTAGATTTCTAGGTGCAGGATGCAGCCTGAGCTCTGGGAACCCCCCAAACTTTCCAGGTGGAGGTTACTCAAAATGAGCTATTTTGCAACTAGTGTGACTATAAACCTGAACTCTGTGGTTGTTGTTTTTTAAATGGTGTGGATTTTGGGCTGGTCAGAGGCAGTCCTGAATGAAGCTTTGGTTACTCTACAGGACTGCAAGCTTCCCACACACAATGCCCTGCCAGCTTGCCTCAACTTTGATCTGGAGAGGAATTTCCCCTTGAGTAACAGGGGAAGTTCAGTCCCCATGGCCAATGAAGTTCTTGGGCTGTCTGCTGAGTCCTACCAATTAATGCAAAGTCACATGGGGCACATGTGATGTGTGAGCTGCAACCGAGACCCAAACTCCCATTTCCTACAGGAGCCACCAAATATCCCTGAAGTGGAACTACTTTGAATCCCTATTGAACTGGATTAAATTCATAGTACTGACCTACCAGCAAAAGCTCTGAAGCTCATTAGCAGTGTTTGACATCCAGTCCACTACTAAGCACTGAAGTTACACCTTCAAGAATGAAGTTTGTTTTCCTTGAAAGACAAGTTTATTAAATCGCTCTCTGGTGTCTCTACAGCTTGTACAGGGAGGGTCTTCCAATCACTGGAGATAGGCAAAATCTCCCCACACTTCATTCAGGGCTTGACTACACTGGAAACGTTACAGTGGCACAGCTGCATCTGCTCCGCTGTTGCACTTCAACATGGACACACGGGAGAGACTCTCTCATGGGTGTAGGTAATCCATCTTCCTGAGTGGCGGTAGTTAGAATTCTTCCATCAACCTAGCACTGTCTACACTGGGGAGTAAGTCAACATAACTACATCTCTCAGGGGTATGGATTATTCACACCCTTGAGAGATATAGTTTTGTCTATGTAAATTCCCAGTGTAAACCAACCCATAGCTAAGATGACCTCACCCTTAGTACAGACAGCAGTTATTGCCTCTTGAGGACATGGATTATCTACAGCATGAGGAGAACCCCTCCCATTGCTGTAGTGTCTACAATGAAGCACTATACAGCTGCGGCTGTAGCATTTTATTTTAAGTGTAGATACAGCCTGTCATAATAACTATCCAGCCCTACTGAGCAATATCTAACGTGTTTACCCCCAGTCTAATAACACATTGAAAGTCTATGGCATCATCCACTTGCAGAGTGTCATTTCTGTATCTTGATGGAAAAGCAACAGCTGTCTGTGTGTGGGGTGTGCATACAGACATCCAGAGCCTCAGCTGGTGCAAATCAGTGTAGCGCCACTGAAATCCACGCTGGATGACATGACGTGCAACATGATGGCCCAGATTGTGGGATGCATACAGAGCCTGTAGTGGTTGCACTGCCCTCAGAAGAGTCCTGGGAAAGATTGTACCTCAGGTGGTACAATTCCCGCTGGATGTCGGCAGCGCACAGAGGGAGTATGAGGTAGCAAAATCATCCTTGGCCACGCACCTTGCATGTGTGTGTAATGTCTCTGGTATCCTTGGCTGCAGTGCCTCCTGTGGCCAGTCTGCCTCTCACCAGGTCTTCCACGGCTCAGTCCTCCAGCCAAGTCATATGAAGCTCAAACCTCTTCTGGGGGGCAACCGCAAGGGCCACCTGAAAATCTAAACACATCCAAATAGTTCTTCTGCTTCTTTGGGCTACTGAAGTCTATTGTTTCCACTTACTAACCCTATCTCAGGACTCTTGCCCAGAGGAGCCTACTGTGTTCCCAGGGAGTCTCTTCCATCTGTTGTAGGCCCTAACTGAGGGCTGCCACCCCAGAAGCCTACTCTGCCCTCTATGGCTTGGTCTCTGTAGAAGAGTCCTCCTTCCTCTGCGGTCTTCCTGTACATCTTGCCTCCTTTCCAGAGCCTGCCACAGGGATCAGTTCTACCCCTGTGACCTTCCTCACTCTGCCTATGCCAAGTTCTTCCTCCTCTCTCCTGGGTCTTCTCTCTCCACATCCGGGCTCCCTCAGCTCCTTAGATAAAATCTAGCTCTGCCCCCTTTGGCTGGGAGGCAATTAACCAATCACTCCCCATGTATGAAGCATGACTAACTGGGGTTCTTTGTCTTGCTTTAGATGATGGGGCTTAATCCCTGTCACAGGCAGGGACAGCTTTGCTGGTTGGTTCAGAGAGGAAGGGCAATGGACTGGTGGTCTGCCTCCTCCCTGCCTTTCCTCACCTCAGAGAGCACGACCAAGGAGCTGTCCCTGTGCTCATGGGAACACAAGGAGTGCAACTGCAGCTAGTCCCTGAGCAGGGGGGTAGAAGGAAGCGGGGAATCCTCTTACTCCTTCCCTGCCTGCCCACCCATGCAGGGGTCAGGCACAATGTAGGCTAAGAGGCCTACACTCCATGGAATGCTTTAGTCAAATGAATCACTGGTTTAAGCAGCATGAACTGAGGATCTGCCAGACCCCCGAGGCTTCTCCTTGAATATTCACACACTGTACGGTTATGTCAGTGAAATAGTTTCCTCTGCGTTACTAAGGAAACTGAGGTGCCATGCAGTTAATAAAGCCAACACCCACCACACCCTGCACAGTGGCTTTTTGTTTCCCCTTCTTCTGCCAAGTTCTGAAAGACTTTGTACTATTTTTTGTTCTTCGCAGTGGCACGACGTGCCTACTCTGATCGCTGCAGGACTCATCAGCGTGGCTCACTGGCAGTGACTGAAGAGAGAAGCTCCCAGCTCATGCTGTATCAGTTAAGGCAGGTCACTTGCAGGGAAATCCTGCAAATGCTGACACAGATTGAAAGTATCAGCAGCACAAGGCTGTTTTCATTCTATAAACTGGCTGTTTAGTGCTTTTAGAACTGACAGTTCAGAAAATAAGGACCAAAAGCTGAGAAAATCAAACCTATCCCTGAGCGAAACAAAAGCAAGCTGGATTTGAATTATGGCACAATTATTTCTACAGTATTTTCAATCAAATATTTTTAAACTCTTCAGTTCATTGCTGACGTGGAAACTACCAATGCACAGAAAGGCTTGGCCCCGGGCCTTGGGAAATCACTTGTCATATACCTAATCAGAGTTTGCTCGTGACCCATCTTTCATCCTTTGTTTTTCTCTCATCAAAAAGTGTTCCCAGCCCTTGATTTCCCCCAGCTCTGATTCTTGTGGTATTTACCCAGTTCCATGTATAAAGTCAACCTTGAACACCGGCCTCCAATTTCACATGTCAAACACATCAATCATTTCAGAAGGATCCTTTGGGTGGTGTATTAGAATTAGTAGCATAGGCCCAAGTTCAGTGTAATCATACTGCTATAAATAAGGACAGAATCTGGCCCTTCCTGATTAGTGTAGATCTTATGAATGGGCAGATAGTTTGGAAATGCTGCGTTGGCCTACCTAGCCTTGTCTGAGGGCTGATCTACACTACAGACCTATCTCGTGTAACTACGTTGCTATGAGGTATGAAAAATCACAGCTGTACCAAAGCAGAATGAACCTGAGTTTGGGTGTGACAAACATAGCATTGCACATGCCATTAAATTACAATGTCACCATTAGAAGAACTTGCCATTTTCATTCTTCCAGGGAAGGATATGAGATTTTAACTCTTCCCTCTCCTATTTTCTAACAAAAAGAGCATTATATTTGGCTACAGACACGTACTCCTGATTTTAAAATATGTGGGTGTCTTCTTGCCTAGTGTTGAAAAGAAGACACAAGCCAGTGGAAGCAGATTTATGGCCTTTTAGTAGATTTTTATATTCAATTTGTATCTTCTCACATTCAAGCACAATAATTGTGTTTGTATGTATATGCACAGTATTATTTGCAAAGGGTGAGTTATGGTCAAATATCTGTCTCTCTCATTTGATTAACTGTGTCAGTGACAGATGTCTGGCCAAGAGGCTTTTGGGAACTACTGTCTATTGCTAAGTGTCTCAACACCATCTATCTCTAACATTTCATATATCTGTCAGCTTCATCTATTGAATTTACTAGTTGCTGTTTCTTTCTTCTAGCCTCACCACCACACTCAGTGTCACATAGAAGTTTCCCAAAAGTCAAAGAAAGGGAATTTTTTTCCCCCTCCAGAACTTCCCAGAATAATTTTACCCAGAGCTCAGATGCAACCTGTACAATTTCAGAGGCACTGATTTCTTTGGGGGGAGTGAGGGGCTACATTTATAGTGGAAGTTCATTTGTATTTAATTGATTTCTCCTGGTGTAAAAATCTGACAATGTTTATATTAATGTAATTTTCCCCATTACCCTATTTTGTACCTCTTCAACCTCTCCCAACATCTGTCTGACCTACAATTAGTAAATACCAGCTAGGGACTCAGTGAGGTGTGGAGAAGCTGAAAAGGACATCACCACCATGGTCCCATGTCCCTTACAAGTGGGGAAAGGACTTGTTCAACCGTACTAACAATCTGAAAAAAAGAGGTGTATAGAGTGATCCACTTGAAATCTATGCAACACATCCTTATGAAACTTGGGCTACTTGGCTGGCGAGAGGAACCAAAAGGGTATGACATCCCTGGTGTTCCACCTCTTCTCTTTTCCACTACTGCCAAATCATTGTAATGTTCCAAGCACAGAGACATCCTAACCTTCAAGGATTTCTGCTACTTTGAAGACTCCAGTCTTTGCTCCATCTTTCTTCATCTTCAAAGACATGAAAACCAAGCTTTGTTCTAATAAAATTTACATCCCTGAACATTGGATGACTTGTATCATATGCAGGTGCTCTCTTCCAAAATGGGATGGACAGCAAACCCAAAACAATGTGTTAATATCAACTTAAACCTTGGGGAAGATGTGACTAGAAATGTGCTTTTCTTTTTCCTAGCAAGGCGTCCGCACGTACTGGCAAAGAAGTGTCATCACTAGGTTGTATGCTGTCTGGGGCAGAGACCGTGCATGGGTTTGGTAAGTGATGTGACAGATAAATAAAAACATTGTCACTTATCAAACTTAACTGGTTCTAAGATGTAGCATTTTACATCATTCATAGCTTTCAAGTAGCCACTTGTAACTACAATTTACCCTGTCCAGGTAAATGCAGATGCTTCCTCAATTCCTCCTTATCTCCAGTCAGAGCTGGCTTTCCCTTTGTGGAAAGAGTGATTTGGCCCTCAAACCAAATCAATAACCTATTTTTCCAGGGTAAAACAAAAGTCCAATTAAAACAGTCTTCCAGCCCCCTTTGGGCTCACCAGTCTCTCTCCTATGGTCATCCTGGTCTTCCCAACTTGATACAGGGGAGTGATGGGGAGCTTCCCCCACCCTCTCCGGACCCTCTGGTTATCAGCCCTAATTAAGAACAGATACCTTTTCCCTCTAGTTTTACTCCTCCCCAGATACTTCCCCGTCCCACTTTTTCAAAGGCCTTTTTCACAGCCCCTGCTGAGCCAAATGCTTCGCCAGCTCTCTTGGTAGAGAGACATCAGTGTTGCCAACTCCCGCGATCTTGTTGCGAATCTCACGCTATTGGATATATGTTTTTAAAACCCTAATTCTTGCCGGATGCTGATTACATGAGCTTGCATTAAAAAGAAACAAAACAATTTTTAGCCCTCATGATTGTTGAGAAATTTGCAAATGTGATCCAAAGGCACCCTGAAGGCTCAATGAACAGAGGTGAATAAAAAGAACCCAGAACATTTTGAGTTTTTTTTTGATCTCATGATTTTCAAATGCTAGGGCTTGGCAGTACTGAGACCTGTGGTCCTCGCTGGTCTTTCACTGGGGCTTTGTGTAGAGTCATTTCTGCAACTTATCCAGCTCTCCAGGGGTCCATCTGCATGCCAATAAAAAACCCAGGGTGTCAAGTCTCACAGCCTGAGTCAATTGACCCAGGCTTGCAGGGCTTGGGATGTGGGGCTGAAAATTGCAGTGTAGCTTCTCAGGCTCCGGCTGGTGCCCAGGCTCTGACATCCTCCCCCCTCATGGAGTTTCTGACCCTGGACTCCAGCCTGAGCCTGAAGGTCTACACTGCCATTTTTAGCCCCACATCCTGAGCCCTGCAAGCCCATGTCAGCTGACCGGGGACAGCCATGGCCGTGCGGCAGATCTTTTATTGTGGTGTAGGTGTGCCCTGTTAGTCTCTCCCAGCCTGAACCACAACCAGCTCTTTTATAGACCTGTAGTCACATGACCTTCTAGCAACTACAACTGTCTTAAAGGGTCAGACTTATATTGGGCTGAGTTGGCCCCAAGCCTGCCTTTAAATGGACAGCCTACCTTCCAACACCACTCCACAACAACTGCATGGGTAACATTAACTTTTATTGTAGTTCTTTATAGAATAGTTATATTGCACTAACAAATCCAGACTGGGGCCCCTTTGTATTTGTACAGTGCCTAGCACAATGGGGCTTCAATTCTGATTGGTGCTCCCATAAGCACTGAAGGAACAGAATCTTCCAACTTGTAGTATAGTCAGCGACCCATTGAATGATGCTCAAACAGAGCCAGGATCTCAGCAGACCCAGTGTGAAAATGCTGTACAGCATACACTGTCTTCTCAGTCTGTGAGCTAGAGTCAGTGAGCTCCGAGGTCCTGCACCATGAATAAAGAATCCTCCTTGTGTTTATACCGGAGTCTTGTCTCTTTCCTTCTGCAAGGAATACCATCCCAAGAATCTAAAGTGTTCTTGATCACAAGTCTTCTGTGTGGTAACCAGTTACCAAATGGGCTGCTATAAATGTTAGATTAAAATAAGGTGAGATAAAACCGCACATCATTATAACTGGATTGAAGTTTGAGTTATTTCTTTTCGCCTGAGTATTTAACACAAGTGCAGTAACATTCATTGGATCAGTCTAATATAGTGTCTCCCCAGCCAGCAGCCTATCAGTCAGTCAGGGTGTGATTGTAGTGTTTTGAGCTCTTTCAGTCCAATTAAAAAGGAAACATTATGCTACGGAAGATGTAGTGCAAGCAAAGCAAAGCTCAATCAACTGGCACATAAAATTGTACTTCTGGGCTCAAAAAGACCACTCAGATGTCAATTAAGGGTCTCAGGTGGGGGAAAGAAAAGGGAGACGAAATTAGGTCATAAAAATCAACTTGCGAGAGTGATTCCTGATGATCAGTTACCAGCATTTCCAATAGGGCAGGTAGGCTTTTTTACCACTGGGCAGCCGGCAGGACACCTCAGCTTTCAGGCGCGTTTAGTTCACTCATTTTTTTATTAGAAATGCACCAGTTTGTTGGTCAGTTTATAGCGATATAATGGTTATTGATCAGCACCATTGTCAGTGATGTGAATCTATTTCACAGCAATCAGATTTATAAATTATAAATATAATTTATACATGAAAATGGAGAAATGCCTGGGTAGTGGCGTGCTGACGTTTGGAAACTCGCTCACAGATATCACATTTATATGTGAACATCACATTTGTGGACAAATAACCAAAGCATGATTGTATCTACGGGAAGAAAATACATTCTGTAATAAGTAGAGTAGTGGTGGTACATAGAGCTGAGATAGTTATTCTCTTTGAGCAATTTGTTTGATGAATTTAGCCCCTTTTGTTTCTCTCTCATTATCTGCAAATGGACATTGATTTCTACAAATGGGTTTTATTCAAAATTATTTGGTGAATAATTTGGTTTGGGTGAATATTTCATCCTACTGTTGCTCACAAACCATTCCTCATGACTATTGACTATTCATGCTGCAGGATAGGTCACCTACATCACATGGCATAACTTCTTCTCCCTGATTAGATGATTACCAAATCCACAGATTCCAAATGGGCTGTGCAAATAGTTTCTGCAGCTCATGTGATGAATATGCATTCACATGCATATTCATGACACTTCCTGCAAGTGATTTTGCAAAATAATAATAATAATAATAATAATAATAATAATTAGTTTGTAGGAATGTTCATGGAAAAGGAATAAAAGGATCTTGAATATTATCTAAGCAAATCTGAAAGCTAAGAGTGGAATATAATGTGAGAATGTATATACATGGCAAAGTTTTTAAAGCTTGCCACCATTACAGAGCAAAGATTCAGTGAACACATGTTACTTGTGCATAATTCTGACAGGTTCGTCCCAGAATTAAAAGCCATAACACCGTTGTCTGTAGAACAATAAAACTCTGAACCCAGGATTGCTGGCCAGATCAATCTGATTCCTCAGTTCCAAAGATGCTTTTTGTAACAGCACCGCATATAAAAATGCTTTTCCAGTGTGCAAGCTAACTTATTACCATGTCTAATATGAATACTAGGCCCCAAACATAAGCCCCCAATTGTTTATGAACACATGCATAGGAGAGTGATGATTTAGTCTTGTAAAGCTACTGTTATGCCACAGAGGAGTGGTGAAGAAATGTAGTCATCTAAGGGCTAGTCTACACTTAAAACTTACAGCAGCACAGCTGTATTGGTACAACCGTGCCGCTGTAAGAGCGCTTGTGTAGCCACGTTATGTCGACAGGAGAGACCTCTTCTGCTGACATAATAAAACCACCTACACAAGCAGTGGTAGCTATGTTGGTGAGACATAGCACTGTCCACAATACTTTTGCCAGCAAAATCTATGTTGTCCAGGGGGTGTTTTTTCACACCCCTGAACCACAAAAGTTTTGCCAGCATAAGTGCTAGTGTAAACAAGGCCTTACAAACGTAAGGAGACAACAGCCTAGTGGCTACAGCACTGAACGGGGAACCAGGAATCTCCTGGGCTGTAATCTCAGTTCTGAATTGACTCTTTCTGTGGCCTTTTAGCCAAGTTGCTTTACATCTTTGTAAGCCAGATTTGGCTCTCAGTTGCTCCAATGTAAATCCAGCGTAACTGCTGGATTTACACCATTGCAACTGAGAGCAGAACCCAACCTAGTATTTAAGTTTCCCCCCTCTTTAAAATGGGGGTATTATTGCACTATATCAGTTAGCAGAGTACTTTTTTGCCCACATTGTTATGCTGGTAAAAGCCTTAGGGTATGTGTGGGTAAACTGTTATGAGTGCTTTACACAGGTATAGCTGGGAAACCTTTGCTTTACACAGGTTAAACTGGTATGAGGGCTTTACACAGGTATAGCTTATTTTCCTTATTGAATAATCCATACCACCAGTATAAACTTTTTCACGCTAGAGGGGTTTTGCTGCTTTAACTATGCCAGTATAGTTGAAACAGCAAAACTTTGAAGTGGAGAGAAAGCCTAAGGGACTTTGCAAAGCTAATTAATGTTTTTCTCATGTTTTGATGAAGTTAGGTATTTATATTAATTATTATTATGAAAAAAATAATAATCTTTCGGGAATTTTTATCTTACTTTACATTTTAGATAAAGGTTCCAGAATATGCATACAGGGACAATGTCGGTCCTTATTAATTTTTCACTCAGTCATACTCCCACTGACATCAAAAATTGGACCTCAGTAACAAGGACGAGAAGTGAGAATGAAGAACTGCCACAAGAGACCCTGAAGGAGTGGCTGACGCGGTAGGAGAAGAATCAAGAGAAGGGAGTGGCTGGAAAGCAAGGGAACCCAAGTGGTCAAGAAGGAAGAAGGGATCAACAACATCAAAGCAGCAGAGGAGCTAACAAAAATGAGGATAAAGCAGAAGCCTTGATGCCTGGTGAGAGCAGTTCCCTCAGCGAGAAGAGGGCTGAAGCCAGGCTGAAAGGGACCAAAGAGAAGTCAAAATGTTATGTAAATGGCTCACTCAGTGAACTTAGGCTTTGTCTACACTAGCACTTATGCTGGTAAAACTTTTGTCACTCAGGGATGTGAACAAAACACCCCTCTCAGTGACATAAGTTTTACTGGCACAAGTGCTTGTGTAGTCACCTTCTGTCGACGAGAGTGAGCTCTCCCACCGACATCACAGAATCACCTAAACGAGTGTCAGTAGCTTTGTCAGCGGGAGAGCATCTCCCATTGACATAATGCCGTCCACACAAGTGCTGAAGCTGGCAAAATTTATGTCGCTCAGGGTTTGTTTTCTTCACACCCCAAATGACAGATGTTTTGCCAGCATAAGGTGCTAGTGTAGACAAGGCCTTAGAGGTGAAGGGACATGCACAAAGATAAGGGAGACGAAAAGAAACAAAGAAAGGAATATGAGCAGAAATATAACTGGTCCTAAAATTCAGCATGTTTTCTCACAGAGTGAGACTGACGACTATTAAAGTACTGACCAAAGAATCATAGAAGATTAGGGTTGGAAGGACCTCAGGAGGTCATCTAGTCCAACCCCCTGCTCAAAGCAGGACCAACCCCAACTAAATCATCGCAGCCAGGGCTTTGTCCAGCCAGGCCTTAAGAACCTCTAAGGATGAAATTCCACCACCTCCCTAGGTAACCCAACTAACAATAACTAACAATTAAAAGTCTTGTTACTATTGTGATGCTGGTAGGCCAGATGCCAGCTCTTGCCCAGGCTGCAGGCATAAGATAAGAACTAAAACTCATTGCTGGAAACCAGACCAGTTCACCTATAGGTTAATTTTGCTCAAAATAGGTATTAGCCTTATAAGAATGTATTTAGTGTTTAGACTCTATGAAATGCTTGTAAATTGCTGCATGCATTAATCTCAATCGTGATGTCTGTATTCCAAGCTATAAGAAAATATGTAAGTTTTGCTTTATAGTTTTGAAAATGTTTGCTCTGGAACTTGTGAACTCAGGCACGGGAACTGTCCCCCTCTCCCCATTGGGAAGGACTATCAAAATCAGATGGGCCATTAAGGAACATTGCAAAACAAAGGCTTGGTGATTGGCCCTCTCCCATGTAGGGAATGCTACATGCAACAAAGCTCATCCAGTGGACTTGGAAACTGAATGAAGGGAATAAAACAAAACCACAGGAAATATTTTTTCATGTTTTGGTGGTTTGAACTTTGAAGGGCTAGAGACTCCAGAATGAAGCCAGAGATCCCTAGGGACGGTTTCATGGGTCCACCCTGAAAGACTGGTCGAACTGACATCACTACAACTCTGTCCATTTTAGGATTAGATGGTAACTCATTTATGTATATATGTTTGTTTGCTTTAACCTTCAAATCATCTAATTTCTTTTTCCTAGTTAATAAACCTTTAGACTGTTTATTACACAGTTGGCTACAGGCATTGTCTTTGGTGTAAGATTCAGGGCACCAGCTGATCTGAGTTAAGTGACTGATCTCTTGAGACTTGGAAGCAACCTGAATATGGTGTGATTTTTGGTGTAAGTGACCATTTATCACTAAGTCCAGTTTGTCTGGAGACCCTAAGGGTACTTACTATCTGTGACTCCATGGTAAGATTGTTATAATGATCCAGGAGTTCACATTTGTCACTGGCGTGGTGAAATCTAATCATAGGACACACCACCAGTTTAGGGTGTCTGCCCTGTTTTTGACAGTCTGACCTGAGCTAGGCACTGACACTCATGAGCTGCTTTACACAGCATGAATGATAACTACAAAAAAGCTATATTCCAACTCGGGCTTTCTGTATCATCTCCCTTTGACATCCTTGGGAGTCCTGCTGAGGCTTGAGGGGATCACAGAGTCCTGAATTTATAGCGCCCCAACCTACTAACCATACTTCTCCAGTCCTTTCTGCCAAAGGAATTTGATGTCCCTAAAACCTTACTGACTGACACAGCATATCATGCTAGTGATACATAACTATAGTGATAGATACCTCCTTATATTTCCACTGATATACATTGTATTCCTAAAATTTCCAGTGGAGGAAACTAATCTTATATTATAGGACTACCTGGGTTTGACTTAAACCCCATCAAAATAATGACATAAAGGGCCAGATGTCCAGATTGGCCTCTGTTTCAGAGGCACAAATAATTGCAATTATTTAAACCCTCCATAAAGGATGTCTAGTTACATGTCTAAGGGCTTGTCTGCATAGGGAAAGTTTTGCTGAATCAACTAAAGATAGGAAGTTAATGAGTATAAATTAAAGTGTGTTAACCCCCCACCTTGCCTATAGACATGTCAAGTCAGGAGTAAAGTGTCTTTAGTTTGCTTTAACTTTACTTATTGATTTCACAAATGTAGTTGATTTCCCTTAATTTTCCTAAATGAGCTCATGTAGACATGGTCTAGGTGTCTGATTTGTAGGTACAGTCGGGGATTTAGACACCTAGAGACTTGTCTACATGGTGGGGTAATGCCCTTTACATGGGTGTGGGTGGGATTTCTAAAGCATACTAGTGTGTTGTGCACTAATTGGTCTGTGTAGATGCTGTTTGTATGTGTAAGAAGGTGCTGTGGCCTCCCCCGGAGTCGGGACCTGAGGGAAGGCCGCAGCTACCCGGTTGGGTCAAACCAGACCCAGCAGACCAGTCTGCCTGGCAACCAAAAGGCCGGGCCGTGATAGGGCCTGCGGGCCAGCCCAACCAGCGCCCGCGGGGTGGAGCCTCTACAAGAAGGGGTAGTATAAAAGACAGGGCCCGTAGCTCAGTAGGGAGGTGTCTGCCGTCGGAGGCAGATGCGCTGCCCTGCTGGCCGAAGCCGAGGACAGATTAGAGCCAAGCGGATGCAAGAGGTGCCCGCCGCCCTGAGCAGGGACCCCACCGGCTTCCCGACCAACCCAGACGTAGGGAATAGATAGGACCAATCTCCGGAACTGGACCAAGGACCCTGAGCAACCCCAATGGGAGATCTCCCTCCCCCCCCGAGGCCGGACCGGACCTGGACGAGCTGCCTGATGTGGAGCCTCCGGAGACTGGACAGGACCTGGACGGATGCTGAAGGCCCTCAGGAACCCTGTGACCTGGCAGAGCTACCCCTCGCCAAGGAGCTACCCACCTTGCTGCCTGTGGACGAGGAAGGACTGGTGAGCCAGCCATGGGCTGAGTACCCCTACGACCCGGTGGATACAGGTACCTGGGGATATGAAGAGCAAGTGGCCCAGGGGCAGCCAGAACCAGTGGCTGAGTTAGGGGCACGGCCCCGCTGGCGTGTTGCGCAGGAGCCCCACTGACTCAGTGGCAATGCCTTTGCCACTACTAGGGCCCTGGGCTGGGACACAGTGGAGATGGGTGGGCCTGCATCCCTCTCCCCCTTCCCTAGCCACCCCGGAGGAAGTACCCTCCCATTCAGCTGGATACAGTGGAACCACTGCCTGCCTCAGCCTGCTTAAGGGGGCCGGGCGCTAGACTGCCTACTTGCCCGCCCTGCCTGCGGGCCAGGGCAATGGACTATTTGCGGGCTAAGACCCGTGCACAAAGGCTAATTGTTCCCCATTTAAGAAGGCGCTGTGGCCTGCCCCGGAGTTGGGACCTGAGGGAAGGCCGCAGATACCCAGCCAGAGAGGACGACTGGTGACAGTATGCTTTAACATAGTGTTAATTGAAACAGCACTATGTTAAAGCACAATAGGGAACCTTTAGTGCTCACTAGCAAGGTCTACATGGACCAAGTAATGCCTTGCACGTTAGTTTTCTTTGGAAATCTACCCCCTCTTCATAGAGCACATTACCCCACCATGCAGACAGCCGCTCAGTGTCCTAACTTGCAGGCACAATACAAAGTGATCACTGTACAATAGGGCAAAATGGAGCCCACAGTTACTTGTACTCACACTGAGGCCTGGTTATATCTGAGCTGAAAATGTCATCCTTAATTTGCTTGCAGTTAAGGTTACCCTGAATTTGCTGTATTGTAAATAGGAATTGTTACACACCTAGTAAATAAAATGAACCACTAATCTCAGACCCTGATGGCAATGCAACTGGGCAAGTTATTCCTTGTGAAGAAGATTTCATTCTTAACTTCCCAGCTTCCATGGATTTAGCTCCAGCTCTTACCAATTAATATAGCACAAAATTATTTTTTTTATTAAAACGGGCATTATAATGCAAAGTAGCAGGAATCATTCTATGTTCTAAACAGAGAAACCATGATTGGAATCTCTTGCTCTTGTGAGAGATCATGAAATCAACAATCCATTTTATCACACAAGCTTGTCAAATAAAGTACTTTTTATGTCACCATTACAACTTCATTTCAAAAAGTGGTTGGGACATAAAAGAGGCTGCATCAGTGTCAGTGGTGATCTACATTTTCTTCTTAGATATGTCATTAATCAAAAATACATTAGAAACTGACATGTTGAATGTGAGAGATTCAAAATCTCTGAGAAATAAAACCCTCTTCCCTTTATCAAAGTAGTACAATTTCTTTTACATTACCCTAGCAGGAGCATTAGTGACAGCCACTACATAGTTAAAGGTGGCCTAGCATTTCCATTCTAACCCTCTGTTCTCAGTTATTTACAACTTTAAGAAATTGTCAGCTGTCAGGATGAAATTTTCTAGTCTTACTCTCCCCTCTAAGGTGTGACTTTCCCAAATATTTGAACCAAAATAGCTCAACCAGTTTTGATCAATAAATATTAATAATAACAACGATCAGGACTTTATTGGCGAGTAAGGGTTGCAGAATCTGTTTGAGAATGAGAGGGGAGATGGCCCACCAAACCCATGAATAATTCAAGAGTCACAGATAATTCATGGGGATTTCAAAGCTTTTGGAAAGAACTGTGACACTTGCATAGAGGGCTACCCCCACTTTGCTACTCCAACAGCCTCTCTGCTTTCCTTAGCAGTATGGACCAATGCTGCCACCACCTCCCTGCCCCAGCTGACCCTTAGCTCCCCTCCCAGGGGGACAGAAAGAGGGAATAATGATGGCTCTTTAAGGACAGGACCCAGGTTAAGCACTCCTCTTATTGTCTTGAACCAAGACATTCTGGGTTGTAATTCCCAGCGGGACTGATTGGAACTGCATGTTGTTCATAGATTCATAGAGGTTAAGGTCAGAACAGTACTTTAGATCATCTAGTCTGCTTTCCTGTATATCGCAGGCCATTCAGTTTCATCTGTATTGAACCCAGTAATGTGTGTTTGGCTAAAACGTAAGCCAGTATTACCAATCTCAAGAGAAAAAAGTCATGTCAGACCCCAAAAATCATGAGCTTGGCCCAAGAAATCATGAGAGGTTTTTTTTTAAAGAAAAATTATAGTGTGTGTTTTTGGTCTGTCTGTTCATTGTTGATCTCCCCTGCTCATACTCTCTGTGTGTATGTGTGTGTGAAAGAGAGCGAGACAGAGAATGTTCACTCTCCCAAATTTACTGGGAAAGGTGTCCCCTGCCCAGTAACTAATTTTGCCCCCCATCAGTTTCAGTTCCCACATCCAGTAGTTAAACCCCCTTTGAACACTTCTAGACTCACCTCTACTCTTCCTGGGGTTCTTCAACCCCCTATTTCCCATGGCTAGGTGGGAAAAGGGCTGTAATGTGGTCCCTTCTGCCTCTTCCAGGCTGCGGAAGGCAACTGCAGGTCTCTTCACACACACCCTTTACCTTTTCCCAAGCCAGATACTGCAGGGGAGAGGGAAGAACCAGAAGAACTGTCCTACCCCCATTGTTCACAGGGCTGGAAAGGGGGAGCAGAGCCGCCTCAACAGCTTGGCTTTTTAATTCCCTCCTGTGCAGATGGTTTTGGATTGCTAAGGTAAGGGGGTGGGGTAAAGAACTCTTCCTGTGGCAGCTGTAATTGGTTGCTCAGCCCAGGTAGATGAGCAAGAGGGGTGGGCAACCAATCAGAGGGCTCAAATCCACTAGGGCTGGTGCTTCATCGCAAGACTAAGTTCCAGCTCTAGAGAAAAATCATGTCACTTGCAAAAAAAATAAAAATAAAAAATAAAAAAAAATCAAGAGAGTTGGCAACACTGATTACTTGTTTGGCTAAAGCATATCTCTTAGAAAGGCAGCCAGTCTTGATCTGAAGTCATCAAGAGTTGCAGAATCCATTGCTTCTCTTGGTAATTTGTTCCAGTGATCAGTCATCCTCACTGTTAAAAATGTGTTTTATTTCTAAATTTGAATCTGCCTGCCTTAGCTTCCAGCCTTGCTTCTTGCTATTCCTTTCCTTGCTAGACTGAAGGGCCCTTTTATGTACAAGTACCTTGATGGGGAGAAAATACTGAGTGCTAATCAAGTCACCTCTCAATCTTCTTTTTGATAAACTGAACAGATTGAGCTCTTCACATCTTTCACTGTCGGGCATTTTCTCTGGCTCTTGAAAATGTGTGTTTTGGGTTTTTTTGTGCATTTTTCTATAGTCTTTCAAAATTTTCAATGTCTTTTAAAAAAATGTGCCTATCAGAACTGTACACAGTATTATAGCGTGGGACTCACCAATACTGTGTACAGAGGTGAAATCACCTCCGTGTTCACTACTCCCCAGTTTATATATCCCAAGGATCATATTAGCCCTTTTCACTATATCATTGCACCAAAATCTCATGTTGCGTTCCTTGTCCACAATGATTCCAGAATTCTTTTCAGTCACTGTTTGCTAGGATACAGTTTCCTCTTCTGTAGGTATGGCTGCATTCCTTGTTCCTAGATGTATAGCTGCCTCTAGCTGTATTAAAATGCATTTGGTTGATTAGACCTATGAAGCTATGCAGTTTGCTTTGGATGGCTGCCCTATCCTTATCATTATTTACCATTCTGCAAATATTTGTGAGACAAAGTGGGTGAGGTAATGTCTTTTATTGGACCAACTTCTGTTGGTGAGAGAGACAAGATTTCAAGTTACACAAAGCTCTTCTTCAGGTCTGGGAAAGGTACTGAGTTAAGTCGATGCAAGGCAGCTTACATCGACCTAATTGTGGAAGTGTCCACACTTAAATTTGGCTCCCGCCAACTGTCCTGCTATGCTGACTTAACTCTGCTTCCACAAGTGGCATATAGTCAAGGTCAATGTAGTTAGGTTGATGCAGTGTCCGCATAGACATTGTGTTGCTTACATCGAATGTTGCTGGCTTTCAGGAGCTGTCCCACACTGACAGTACAACTGATACAAGTGCTCCTGGTGACAACATGCACCGCCAACCCAAGGAGCAAAGTGTGACATGCGTAAGTGACGTAATTACTGTGGTGGCTGTATGCTGACATAAGGTAGGTTGACTTAATTTTGTAGTGTAGACATGGCCGAAATCTATTACACCCACACAACAACCTTTGTCAAGCAAATATGTACTCTCATCAAAAAAATGAAATCAGGTTTGTTTGACAAGACCTATTTTCCATAAAACTATATTGTCTAGCATTAATTGTATTCCTAGCCTTTAATTCTTTCTCAGTTAAATTCTGATCCTCCTTTTCTATTATTTTGCCTGAGATTGATGCCAGGCTAACTGGCCAGTAGTTACCTATTCTAGCTGTTGGCATTAATGCAATGCCCATTTCCACAACCAGAAGCAGAGGGAGAGCATGAGAGATGGGAGGGGAGGGGAAGGACATCTTGGCAGCTGCTTGTCTCCCTGAGAAGGCTTTGAGGCGATCATGCAGGCTTCTTGCAGACATGGGGGAGTGGAGACAGCTGAATCAGGTTTTACTAGCTGTGGAATCCCTCTCTGCTGATTGGCAGTTCTGGAGCAGGATCACAAACACAGCATGGTGGGATCACATGCAGCTTAAAAGCTTTGGTTTAAATTTTCTGCCTCTTCTTTATTTTCCAGACATGCACACAGCAGTGGACCGTGCAACCAAATGCTTGATTAAAAACAAATACAGGCAGCAAATGTTAATAAAAGTGGCAAACCAACAGTAAGGCCAGCCAGTGCAATGGCAAAGGCAATGGTATTGCACAGTACCTGCAGACATTCTCCTTCCCCCGCTGTTGTGTGGGGTGTTAGAGTGAACAGGAGTCGTCTTCCCATGCACACTTCCATTGCAGTGCATCAACTGGCTCATTCCCCATCCCCCGCCAGAACTGTCCAGAGGCTGCATTGGCTACAGGACCTGGTACCATGGAGGAGAGTCCATTGGTGATACTGCACTGGGGACCTGGATCAGTACTGGTGACTGTTTCCTGCTGGCCATCCAGCTAAGCAGCCACTCAAACTGTTCCCTCTGCTGCTCTTGGTTCAACTCCCTCATTGCCCTGTCGTGCTTAATCTGGTACTCTGCTACCATTCTCTCCTCACTCCCCATGCCACTCTTCTCCTTCCTGTCCTGCTCTAGCATCTCCCTCTATTTCTAGCTGCTCGTCTGACCTGTAGCCAGAGTCCTTCTGCATGTTCCCCAGCAGATTTCCCCAGCCCTTTTTCTTTTCCTCTGCGGTTCAGGGTCCCCACCCCAAGGAGTCTGGGTGGGTGCCTTGGTCCAACAGAGATAGAAGGCTCTGCAAAGGCAGTAAGAGAGCCTCTTACCTTTTTATCCAGGGAAAGAAATAAAAGTTTCTGTCCTTTAACATTGCATGTTACAGCAAGATCACAGGTTGCAACTATTATTTCTTTAGCATACCTTTATTCCATCTTCCTGTTTGCCTGTTCAGAAGCAGCTGCAGCCCTGGTCACCAGCCCCACAAAAAGTGATGGTCTTAATGTTATTGTGACCCATCCATGCCTATGGTAGCCCACCTGAAAACACCAAGTTCAGGACAGGCTGCTAAAGGAGAGCAGATTCTCTCAAATTGGTGATTAACACTGCAGTTAGATTCACCAACCAGTTACAAACAGTGCTTCTGATCCCCCCACACTTCTTAGCAACAAACTAAAAATAAGAAGTTACACAGCCCCCTTTATTTCATTTCAGTCTTTGGTCCCCAAACAGCAACTAGATCCAGTGAAGAGATAAGTTATTAAAACTCTATTCCCTTTATCAAAAATGTTCTCCTGATCCCCAAAGGGTCAGCCACCTTACCAGACCAATATAAATTTGGATCTTGCCCAAAATACCATGTTGCCAGCCAATCCCTTAGTAACTAAACTAAAGTTTTATTATAAAGGAAAGAAACAAATAAGAAGAGAGATGTTAAAATAATTTAAAAAATCAGATACAGATGACTTTAAAGTCTACATATATCAGATTCTCAGTAGAATTGTGGAGTTTGCAGGCTTGTACAGTCCCTCTGGAGTACATCCAATACCTGGATGGGTCTCAGTCCTTTGTTTCAGCTGTAGATTTGTTGGTCTAGAGGTAGCAAGCATGAATTAAGACAAGATGGAGATGGTACAGCTGCCTTTTATGTCCCTTTGCCATGTGGCTTGTCCCAAACACAGCCACACAGCACGTGGCATGGAAAAGCCTCAGAGTCCCCTGTCCATAGCCATGTTCTTACATGTCCTGGTGACTCATAAGGTGTAGCCCCTGGATTCTTTCACTGGATTCATTGTACATTTGACTTCCCTTGATGAGCCATTAAGCAGGTTTAGTGCTGCTGCAATCCTGTTGGGGGGTGTCACTCAAAAACACAGCACAAGTTTGAAATATAAATACACCATACATATTTGGAAATCATAATACAAAACTGATACATATATACAAACTATTATTATATGTAGCAAAGTATAACCTTTCCAATGGCACCTGACAATGCATATTTTGTAAGATTCATTATAATTTTGCAATACTGATATCAATAATATTATAAATGATCACTTATATTCCAAACAATTATTTCAGGCAGTGGTGGCACTGAAAGATGTTAATTTGTTGGAGAGTCTAGACTGGAAGAGGGAACAACTTATCTAGGCCTCTGGTTGAAGGCCATATATCTGCAATATTTCATCAGCTGCTGACTGATAAGCAAGTAAATTACTTGACAGTTAGTAAACTATAGGGCAAGGAGCGGGGACATGGGAAGTTCAGCCGGCCCAGGAATCGTATGAATCATTTTGGATTCCTCTGGTACAAAAAATTATCATCAGCCAGGATAGGACAAAAATTGGGCTGAACATAAACAGAATGTTGAACTAGGATGCAGAAGCTTGCTTACAACTGAGATATCTATTGAACACCTCCCTCCCCTGTGCTGGACAGTGAACCAGCTGTACCAAGATACCAAGTACCAAGACACTTTTCAAAGTGCTCTGCAGGCCATACAAAATGCCACAGGCCATACAGTCTTATAATCTAGACAGATTCAGACAATGCTTTAATGCTAGCACCAGCATGCAAAAAAACCCAGAGTGCAGTATATGGATAGATATGTACGTATGCTTGTGCTGTGTGCATCCCTGAATCTGTGGACATTGCTTAGCTTTTTATCCTAGCTTTGAATACACATATCAGAATATGCTAGAATAAATCAGTATTTGCATGGTTGTATCTTCTCCCCACACCTTCTGATCTACGTGCACCCCATCCACGGCCCCACAAAGTCACGGGCCTTCCTCATCAACCTCCTCCTCACCTTGGCCAGGGTAGTCATCTACAGCACCAGAGAGAGGAGGTTGTCTGCATCTGTGGGGCCTATTTCCATTCCTCCATCTCTGAGCAGAGTTAGAATAATAGAATCATAGAATATTAGAGTTGGAAGGGACCTCAGGAGGTCATTCAGTCCAACCCCCTGCTCAAGGCAGGAGTATCCTCAGCTAAATCATCTCGGCGAGGGTTTTGTCAAGCTGCAGCTTAAAAATCTCTATAGATGGAGATGCCACCACCTCCCTAGGTAACCCTTTCCAATGCTTCACCACCCTTCTAGTGAAAAACTGTTTCCTAATGTCCAACCTAGACCTCCCCCACTGCAACTTGAGACCGTTGCTCCTTGTTCTGTCATCTGTCACCACTGAAAACAGTCTAGCTCCATCCTTCCTGGAACCCTCAGGTAGTTAAAGGCTGCTATCAAATCCCCCCTCATTCTTCTCTTCTGCAGACTAAACAGGCCTAGTTCTTTCAGCTTCTCCTCATAAGTCTTGTGCTCCAGCCCCCTAATCATTTTTGTTGCCCTCTGCTGGACTCTCTCCAACTTGTCCACATCCTTTTTGTAGTGGGGGGCCCAAAACTGGACACAATACTCCAAATGCGGCCTCACCAATGCTGAAAAGAGGGGAATAATCACTTCCTGTGATCTGCTGGCAATGCTTCTACTAATGCCGCCCAATATGCCATTAGCCTTCTTGGCAACCAGGGCACACTGCTGACTCATATCCAGCTTCTTATCCACTGTAACCCCCAGATCCTTTTCTGCAGAACTGCTGCCTAGCTCGTCGGTCCCCAGTCTGTAGCTGTGCATGGGATTCTTCCATCCTAAGTGCAGGACTCTGCACTTGACCTTGTTGAACCTCATCAGATTTCTTTTGGCCCAATCCTCCAATTTGTTTAGGTCCTTCTGTATCCTCTCTCTCCCTTCCAGGGTATCTACCACTCTCCCTACCTTAGTGTCATCTGCAAACTTGCTGGGCCACATCCACTGTCTCTTTGGTACCTTTGAGGAGCAGTGGGCACTGTCCGGGGTTCCCCTGCAGGTCCCCTCCATCTAGCTCTTTGACTTTCACAACTGCCCCTGTTTTTTCATTCGTTGTCCCCCATACGTAGTTGAGTCCCGAGTTCAATAGCTCCTCCCCTTAGGCTGGAGGAAGGGCTTTTAGCTGTGGGCGGGCTTGTGCCTGCCCATGTCTGGTACCCAAATGGTACTGGTGCCCTAATTAGCAGGAATGGGAAGAGGTTGAGTAAACCCTGAATGGGATGGGTTGGCTGAGCTTGTTAGGCCAGGCTCCATAAAGACTCCCAGGAAGGAAAGGGGTGGGAGATGGGGGGAGAGAAAATACAGCCAGCAGAGGGAGGAGCTGCAGCAGCAAAAGGTGAGCCTCCCTTGACCCGTGGCTGGAGCAGTGAGGCCCCTGGGGCTGTTAGGCCGGAGTGTGTATTCGTGGCAGGTGGTGGAATAAGTTTGCAAATAAAGAGCACTGGTGGGAGCAGGAAACGTTTATGGGCGCAGAGGACCTGACTAGCAGGGGGGGCTGCGTGAACCTGCTACAAGTAAAAATAAATAACTTGTATCCTCTGCTTTCTAAACTCTAATGATTTGAAATAGGGATCAAGAATGAAGTTCAATTTATTTGGTTTGGAGATGGAAAACCAAGACTAAGGGATGAATTGAAAGGTGTATTCAAAAGGAATTATTTTGGGGAAGTTCTGCAGCCTGTGTTATACCGGAGAGCAGACTAGCTGATCACAGTCATCCCTTCTGGCCTGGGGAATCTTTGAATGAGTGCACTAGAGTAAGCAAAACTCATATGCATTCTGTTTTGTCTATGCAATTTCTTGTACACACACATTTTCCATAGAGTTCAAGGCCAGAAGGGACCACTAAATAATTTAATCTGATCCAAACTGTAAATACAATTTAGACATGACAATTTGAAACAAAAAAGGAGAATGAATCATTTTGAAGTTAACTTTTTTAATCTTGTACCAAAACCGCTATGATTGCCTGAGTTACACTGTCTCAGTTATAGAAGAACACAGCTGTTCTGCAGCATCAGAAAGTATTCTGAGAGCAGCTGGGCTGCTGATCAAGTGACCAAGAGGAGGCACTTCCCTAACCCCCAAAGGCAACATTGTCACTTTGTTGCTGGTTTTAAAATATGAGCATGTCTTATGATGGTAAAATATTTCTGAACATTATTTTTAGACTTTGTATAAACAAATATATTTTTCCTGGGCTGGCGAAGTTGATGCACTATTGAAAACATTTAATGGCTGCCTCTGAATATCTGCATCGAAATGCAAATTCTTAAACATGAAACGTGCCCCTCAAACCTAGTAGGCCTCAGAAACCTCTGTTGCAACAATAACAGCTGCCCCACCAAAACTGTATCCTAATAGAGAAGGATTTTGTCCAACAGACCATCAGAGTAGGACCTATTCCCAGCTCGGCTGCTTTTATATGGCTTTGGCATTCATTAAACCTCACTGTGTCTCAGTGTGTCCCGTTGTAATATGGGAATAATAATACTTACTTACTTTAGGAGATTGGCACAAGGCTAAAGCAAATTAAATTTGTAAAGCACCTACTACAAATCCACAGGGGAAAGACACTATATAAGTGCTATCAAGTGGATGGTATTTTTGTGCCATTAGCTATACCATTACAGTGCTCATATCATATTTTTTCCTTTAACTACTTTGTGATGCAGTGGTCCAGCACGACACATCAGAGTGGCGTAAGAATGGCTTCAACAGAACTCTTGTACTGCATAGTACAACTTTGTACCAAAGGGATCACAAGCTTCAATCCAAGAGAAAACATACTATTTAATGCACCATGGTGGGAAGAAAATAAACAAGTCTTTTTGACTCATCTCAAATTTATAAATAAGCATTTGTACCAGTATAATATGACCAATGATTCATGCACAATTTAACATGTGTATGCACAATTCCTATGTATATTACTCAGAAAACTGCAGGATTAACTGATGAGTTTACTGTGTTATCTTCCATCCTCTCTCTTATAGGTTCTCCTATGAACGTCTAAGTAAGCATAGGTAGACAAGACAGGAAGGGGGCCATTCCTGCATCATGTGACACAAATCCAGCACAAAATGCATACCAACATGAGCCAAAAGTTGGGTGCATAAATTAATAATGCAAGTGCACTGACTTGTTCTGTGGTTTTTTTATATTTTAACTACGCTGTTCACCGACAACAAGCAAATACCATAGCAACCTCACCATTGCATAACTCTCCACACTTTTTCAATTTATTGCAAAGCAGGCTCAAACTGTAGCTTATTTAAACAATTACATGTTTCAGCCATTAAAAATATAAAGCAAGAATGGGATGGGCACTAACAGACACAGAGGCATCAAAAGCCCCAGTGAATGAGCGGGGTCTCTCCTCTGTTACTCCTGACAAGTAAAATCCAACCCTAGTAACAACTGCAAAAATAATAATTATTTGCTCTTATTCAAGTATCTCAAAGCACTTAGCAAATATAAAGTAGGCTTCACAACACTCATGTCAGGTAGGAGTTGTCCTCCTTCCCCAGCTGAGTAATAAAGAGTGAAGTGGAGCTATATAAATGTTATGACTATTTTCTCTGTACGGCGCCTTTAAATGTCAAAGGTCTTGTCTTCACACAAAAGTTGTAGCAATTTATTTCTACTAGTATTTTTTGCAGAAAAGCTTTAAAATTTTGATTGATTTTCTTTTTCTCAAAATGTAAAAAAAGGTAATTTTTTTATTAAAAAAATTGAAAAGTGTTATAAAAATGACTCTCCCCAGATTTGGGGTTTAAAAATGCACAGGAATTTTGAAAAAAAAAAAAACTCCTCAAATTTCCAGTAAAAAATCATTGGTATTTCTCAAACAGAAATTTATTTTAAAAAATTCCTTTTCCAATTGGGCTTCAGATTGTGGCATGTTCTCATTTTCTAAACTGGCAATTCAGTTTTTGTACTTAAATCAACATTTCATATTGGAAACAGAGCAAATGTACTATCATTGAGGGAAGCACCTATTCATATTCTTTGTTTCCAAGGCCAGAAGGGATCATTATGATGATTTAGTCTGACCTTCTGTATAGCACAAGCCATAGAAATTCCCCAAAATAATTCCTAGAGCAAATCTTTTAGAAAAACATCCAATCATGATTTAAACATTGTCAGTGATTGAGAATCCACCACAACCCATGGTCAATTGTTCCAATGGGTAATCACTCTCACTGTTAAAATGTTATGCCTTGCATCCCGTTTCCCATTTGTCTTGCTTCAACTTCCAGCCATTGGATCATGTTATACCTTTCTTCACCAGACTGAAGAGTTCATTATTAAATATTTGTTCCCCATGTAGATACTTTTAGAGACTGTAATCAAGTCATCCCCTTAACCCTCTCTTTGTTAACCTGAATAGACTGAGCTCTTTGCGTCTATTACTATAAGGCATGTTTTCTAACCCTTTAGTCATTCTCGTGGCTTTTCTCTGAATCCTCTCCAATTTATCAACATCCTTCTTGAACTGTGGGCACCAGAACCTCACACCGTATTCCAGCAGCAGTCGCACCAATGCAAACAGAAAGGTAAAATAACCTTTCTACTGTTACTTGAGATTCTCCTGTTTATGCATCCCAAGATCGCCTTAGCTCGTTTGGCCCCAGAGTCACCTGGGAGCTCATGTTCAATTCACCATGACCCCCAAATCTTTTTCAGAATCACTGCTTGCCAGGATACAGTCTCCCATTCTTGTTCCTAGATGTATACATTTACATTTAGATGTATTAAAACACATTGTTTGCTTGGTCCCAGATCACCAAGCGATCCACTTTGCTGTGAATCAGTGATCTAGCCTCTTCATTATTTACCATCTCCCCAATTTTTGTCATCTGCAAGCTTTATCAGGGATGATTGTGTATGTTCTTGCAGGTCGTTGATAAAAATATTAATAGCATAGAGTCAAGAGCTAATTGTTTCAGAACCCTACTGGAAACAGGTCAATGATGGTTCCCCATTTTCAGTTACATTTTGAGACCTATCAGTTAAACACTTTTTAATCCATTTAATGTGTGTCATGTCAATTTTATATCGGTCTATTTTTTTAAATCAAAATATCATGCAGTACCAAGTCAAATGCTTCCAAAAGCCTAAAGTATATTATGTCAACACTATTACCTTTACCAACCAAACTTGTAATAACGTAAAAAAAAAAAAATCAAGTTAATTTGACAGGATCTATTTTCCATAAACCCATGTTGATTTGCATTAATTATCCTCCCTTAATTCTTTATTAATTGAGTACCATATCAGCAGCTCCATTGTCTTGCCCAGGATTGATGTTAGGCTAACAAGCCTATAATTACTCAGGTCATCCTGTTTACTCTTTTTAAAAATTGGCACATTAGCTTTCTTCCAGTCTTCTGGAACTTCCCCAATGCTTCAAGACTTATTGAAAATCAACATTAATGATCCAGTATGGTCCTCTGCCAGCTCTTATAAAACTCTTGGATGCAAATGATCAGGACCTGCTGATTTATAAATTTCTGACTTCAATAGCTTCTGTTTAACATCCTCCGGAGATACTAGTGCTATCATTCCTGTGTCTTTCTGTGCATTGGAAAGTGTTACCATATTTTCGTTCCCACTGTAATCTAATTAATAGTAATGTACATATTAGTACTGTTTTAGTTAGTGATATGTTGGATGAAAGCTGGTCTTATTAAGGCAGTGGGCTGGAAGTCTGGAGATCTTGGTTCTAGTCCTGCTATAGATTCCCTGTATGAATTTGGAAAAGTCAGTTAATGTCTCTAGCCCAGATCCCCTTAGGTATTTAATCATCTAATTCTCATTGAAATCAATTGGCGTTAGGTGCCTAAATAGCTTTGAGGATCTGGATATCTATGCCTCACTTTCCACATCTGTAAAATGAGGATTACATTATTTACTTTATGGGCTGTTGTGGGTTTTTATTACATCAATGCTTTGATGTCTTCTGATGGAAAAAAATGACAGTAGTGCAATTGATCGTTTTCAATTCTGGATTCTTTTTGGTAAAATAGTTTTGTTGGCCAGATCCTAAAACTTTTTGTATCAAACTGGTAAGATACCAGTAGAGAAATTAGAAATAGTAGCAAGAAGATGCATGTGATTTAACATTTGCATAAAATAAAGAGCTTCTCCTGATAAGAGGTGAGAGTCCTTATGTTAAATTAGACAACAAAAGGGTGTGGTGAGATTATAGTGGTAACAGCTGCAGATAAGTGTGTACAGTAGTCCCTCTCTATATCGCGGTTCACTTATCGCGGCCTCACTGTATTGCGGGATTTTTAAAAATTTTTTAGTGTGATTTTTTAGTGTGCCCTGCGATGCTGAGTCTCCCCCTCCGCCGCCGAAATTGACAAGGTAGCGTCAATTTCACTGCGGAGAGTGTGTCCGCAGTGAAATTGACAAGGCAGCCTGAATTTCATGGTGGAGAGTGTGCCCTGCTCCACAGTGAAATTGACAAGGCAGTGTCAATTTCACGGCGGAGATCAGTTCCTACTTCAGGGATTTTCACCTATCGCGGGGGGTCTAGGAACGTAATACCCGCGATAAGTGAGGGATCACTGTACTGGTATAATTAGAGTGACATACACCTAAATTTAGCTGTCAAAGCAGATGTTATTTCATTTGCATGTTTCTCCTACTCTTTGTCCTTCTGGCACAGGGGTGGGCAATAATTTTTTCAGAGGGGCCACTCTATGAATTCTGGTAAGTCATCGCAGGCCTGGGCCACTTCCAGCTTCCGGTCACATGACCGGAAGCAGGAAGTTCGGGAAGCGACCGTCCCCAGAAACTAAGCAGCCCAACACCCCACTTACTTTGGCAACTGGAGTGTCGGGCATCTTAGTGATTCTCAGCTGGTCACTTCCCAAACTTTCCTGCTTTCGGTCATGTAACTGGAAGCCAGGATAGTGCTCCTGCATGGTGGGCCGGACAGAAATGTTAGACAGGCTGATCCAGCCCGGGGGCTATATTTTGCCCACCCCGTTGTAGCAAGTTTTTCAAGTAAACTAAATGCCATGAGTGAAAAATCTTGTGCATGTGTGTATGAAGTATATGTAAACTTGACCATAACAAATGACACAAACCAAATGTATCCCTACTGTAACCTCTGTAACAGGATATACTTCTCTAGCTCCCCTGGGGGAGAGGGTGGGCACTGCTCCCGTCTCAGAGTCCAGAGCACAGTTATCTGGCTATGATACTCAGAGCATCTGCCCCCTTAGAGGGGCTAAAGTGGTCCAAACGGAAATCCTGTATGCTTCAGAAGTCCACAAAAGGCAGAGTCCTTCAGTAAGCCCATGAGAGAGAAAAAAAAAGAACTGGCTCCTCCCCTTTCTGAGAAGGCTGGAGTGGCCACGGCACTAAAGCCATTTCCCCAGTCAAAGCAAACTCTGCTGCCAGGGAGCTCTGAGTTACAACCCTACTGTTTCAGACTGCCCCTCTGCATGAGTAGGGATCTTCCCTTCTAAGGATCTGCCCATCTCTGGGCTTGATAAGCCTCACAGGTGCCTGGGTTGGGGCTGACTGAAGCCAGAGAAATCCTTTAACATCTTCTTGACTGGGCCACTGGCTCCATAGAGAGTTCAATGGAATCACATCAATGGAGTTACACCAGGGATGAATTTAGCTCTAGGAGTCCATTTCTATTTTCTTTCAGTAACTCAATGTACATCCAACTATTCTTAATCCAACTTTGACACAGTTCATACTATACTTCATTCAGATCCCTTTTAGCCCTTGCTAATCATTCTCTTATAGTTCAGAATAATTGTACAATTGCTCAGCAGATATGTTGAATTACATTTATTCTCCTTGCAAGGTCAGTCAGAAAACGTCAGTCTTTTAGTTTTTCGAATAACTGAAATCCGATTGAAGAATCTCTTTTCTCTTTCAGGTCTATAACAGTGATGCCTGACATAACAGAAATATTACCCTTAACTATTAACTTCCATCATGTTAAAATAAAATCTTAAAAATTGTATCTGATGGTTAAAAAGGAAAAAAACAGTCCTTTTAAAATCCACCCTGCTCCATTAGACCAAGATTTCCATCCCTTTTATGAGGGAAATTGGCTATTTTATACTCAGAGGAAAAAAATTACAGTAACATCCATGATTTTCACTTGTAGGGGAGGTCTGGGTGGCTGAAGGGAGAAATTGGATATGATCACTCATGTTTTCTGTATACTAAGAGCAGAATGTATAATTTCAGCCTCAATTGCTTTTATTTTAGATCAACGGAAAGAAAAACAAAACAAAACACAAATACACATATAATATCTCCATGCAAGAGAAAGCAGGGCATGACTCTCACTCTGTGTGAGATCCTCCCTCTCAAATCCTCTCACAGCCCTTGCCCTCTAGCAGGAATGCAGACTCCCTGAGCCAAATTTATCCCTGCTGTAACACCATGAAAGTCAATGGAATTATTCCAGGGTTAGAGTTGGCCCCAAGAGTTTAAGGAGCCACGCACAGAATCATAGCTACATGGCCCTGACAACTTAGTACAATTTATAAAATTACAAGGCAACTGATGCCCTTCAATTTTCCCATTTAGTTGACTGAGTCAGACAGTGTGCATGAGAGGCACCAGCTGGCATCATTTTCTTCAAAATTATCTCTGATGTTTAATGATGTAGAGAACTTGTTAGGGCTCCAGAGGTAGCAAAATAATGAGGTGTAGAACAACAACATACAGCTGGCATCCTACTGTGTTCTTGGGTTATGATTACTTGCCACATTCTTCTTTTTTGCTACCACCAATTATACAGTTGATATACTTTACAGAGTGCCATACATTTCCATTTCTGTACTAGCTAGCAGCTATTTCTCACAATGGCTCCTGTGAGCCAAAACGGCCAAGAGGCCTTTTTGGTGCCAAAGCAGGAAAATTCCTTGAGTCCAATTTGCCTTTTCTGATTCAAGATTTGCAGATTTTTCTTGCTGTTACTGCATTTCTGTAAAGCAGGAAAATGGCAGCTCAGAAGAGAAATGACAAATAAAGTCTTGAAACCACTTTTTATTTTAGCCCAGCTGTTATTGGTCTCTTTGCTTTGAGGCTACTTATTTCTCACCACTGTCTTTCCTTTTGCAGCACATGAAGCTGCTATAAAACTACATCAGAGACTGGGGTGTGAACTGGTCTTTTGCACCCCCACTCCTCAGTCCAACACTCCTTTGGGGCAGCTAGAAGCCGGCCCTAAAGTCTACTGGAAGATCTGTGTATAGGGAACGCCAAGGGTACGAAAGGTTCACCTCCCTTTGGCTCACCTTCATTAGCCATGCAGGTTCCATAAACCTGAGTAGTGGTTGTTCCAAGGTTGTTTCTGGACCAAGGTCAAACAGGGGCGATCCTTAGCCGGTGTCAATTGTCAGAGCTCCATCAATGCAGCTATGACAATATACACAGCAGAGGACCTGCCTCACTGTAAACACTTTAAATTATGGGGCATCTTCTGAACAGTGTAACAATTGCTGTGTCTATGTAGCTTCATGGGCATATATCTTTACTTTTACTTTATCATGGGCCTGCTTCCACTGAAATCAATAATAATGCTAATGAGAATTATGGAGACCCATCTTAATCTGCTACACTTGCCATGCTAGCCTCCCCTAGAGGGGCTCGGATTACTCAGACAGCAGCTTCTCACATATTAAAATGTTTAACAACATCGATAGCCCAGACTACTGCAAACAACTGTTTACAAAAGGGAATAAGGGAGATGATACTGGCACTACATTACAGTGCAAACAAAGCTGCTTACAATCAAGTTACAATTTTGTGTTTTTAAAGTAGCTAAGTGAGGAAAAAACATTTAACATTTCTAGCTATTTATTGGCTAGAAATCTGCAGACTTTGAACTCTGCTGCAGATCATTTTAATAACATCTGATTTTAATAAGATACTTAGCAACTGGGGATAGTTGTGTAATGACTTCAGCGTATGCACTGGAAAAGGAGGTAGCTTTCGATTACACTAAGCGATTAACATTGAAAAACACGCTCTTTCAGTGTCTGCTCTACTGCATAAAGCCTGAATGCTGAGCAATCCTTGTGACCTGTTTGGATACTCCATTGCTCTACTGTTGTTGTCTTGACGTTGATGTTAAATATTATTTAGCTTATTTTACTTATGCTATTAGGAGATCCTTACAAGAGGCTTTTCTCATTTAGGAAAAAGTTAATCTAGTAGTCCAAACCCAGTTAAATTTATGGTTAAAATTATTTTATTAGTGAATACAGTAGTAATAAATGAAAAGACAATAGACCTGGAGGAAAAAGCTGTTATTCATGTAAAAGCTCTTTCAATCTAGATTCATTCTCATAGATAGTGTGTGTGTATATAAAAACCTAAATATTATGGATTTGTGGAGAATGGAAGAACTAAGTCTTTGGACATAAAACCCATAGTCTTTCACCTCTATAGTGCTAGCTTTTAATTCAGTGCAGGTAGTAACACCTAAAAGATACTACGTGAAATGAGTTTTCTGATTCCGGTCCAGTTCCCAGTGGACATATGTTTACACTGCAAAAACTGCTACTGCAATGGACACAGTTCTCACCAGGCAAGCCAAATATTAAGTGGGCACTGGAAATGAAACTCCTCTCTCCCTCGCGGGGTTAGCCCCTACAAGTCAGGACTAAGCACATTGCTGGAGCAGGTTGAGGCAGCCTGAATTGCTTGTGCTGGATTTGTTTTGTGACTAAACAGGAGGATGTAGCCAGATCCTTAGCTGCTGTAACTCAGCAGAGTGCCACTGACTTCAGTAGAAGGATGCTGACGTGCACCAGCTGAGGGTCTGGCTTTTTGCCTTTAAGGCCGTCAACCCAGAAATCTTCAGAAAGTGCTAAATTCTCACACATAAGATTTTTTAGCACAAAAACACACATTTGGATTCTCTTGAAGTCACAGGTCAAATGCAAGACCCACAGGGGAAGTTACCTTTCAAGTTACAGGCATTATAGCTAATAGTCCAGGGCCAGCTCCTGAACTGATGTAAATCAACATTGCTCCATTGAAGACAATGGAGCTATACTAATTTACACCACCTTAGGATCTAGCCCAGGGGTCGGCAACCTTTACTATCAAAAGAGCCATTTAGAAAAATAGTCTGGAGCCGCAAAACATAGCTTACCGCGGCTGAAGAGCCGCATGCGGCTCCGGAGCCGCGGGTTGCCGACCCCTGATCTAGCCTGTATTGTGAGTTAACATCCGATTGTTCAGATACACACCGGATTAATTCAGATTCACACATTATTTTATAAGCCTGAAATTAATGTAACACCTGGAAACACTCAAAACATTATCACTTTACAGAAAATGAAGGATAACCTAGGTTATTCCTCAAAACATTAATTTGGAAACTTTCATTCAAAAATTCCCATCCTGTTCTGACAGTGCCATCACACGGCTATAGTAAAAGCTCTGGGAAGCTTTAGATCCTGGCTTTGAGGAAGGCCACTACCCATTTGTGAGGGAAGTTGTTTTGCAGATCAAACCCCTTGCAAAATAAAAATGAATTGGACCATGATGAGGAGTTGCAGAGATGGCTGCGAGCTGGAGAGTTCCTGTCAAGATCCTTATACATCAGTTGTTTAAAAGAAGTTGTTAATCCTATTGTGAAAAAAGCAATTCTAGCCTGGGCTCAGTTTTCAGAGCATGTGAAAGTGTTTCAAACTTCAATATATGATTTCCTCAAAACCAGACAGAAGATACGGGATTTTCCAGACAGGTTCAAGCATGGTAATACTTTCCTTAGGAATGCCTTACAAGTTCTTACAAATAAACCTGAAAGTGGGCAATGTCATATCCCCAGCCTGTGATGGGACATCTACTTCACACTGGCACTGACGGGGTTAAAAGCAGCCTGGGGAGGCTGCAAGGGAAGTGGCCAATAGGAGAGGGGCTGGGAAAAACAGCCAATCAGGGCCCAGAAGGTCCATATAAAAAGAGCAGAGCAGAGTAGTTGCCAGGGGTTTAAGGAGGGAGGGTTGTGTTGCTTGAATGGTTTGGAGCACCTGCGACAAAGCTTCTGCTGACAGATACTGGGGAGCTAAAGGAGCTCCTGGCTGACTACTGAGAGTGGATAGTAATTAGCAGGTCCTGAGGATGAGAGAAGATGCTAGGGCTAGGGGGAAGTGGCCCAGGGAGACAGCAGTAGGGAGAGGAATTTGAGGTGCAGCAGGAAGCTATGAACTACAGTGTCCCTGGGCCAGGACCTGGAGTAGTGGCTGGGGAAGTGACAGACTAAGTTGCTGTAGCTGCTGAATTACTGAGGAACTAAACCTCCCCTGGAAGGGGGAAACATGCACTGTGATTTGGCTGAAGGGCTAACTCATGAAGAGGGTCCTGACAGCTGTGAGAAGGACTATGGGTGAACTGGGAGAAAAGCTGATGATGCATAGACTGCAGATGGGGTGTTGGCCTGGAGCCAATCCCCAGGTGACTATCAGGAGGTGCCAGTCTGGTGGGGCAAACCTGTTGTTTGTAGCCAACAGGTTTGTAGCCAAAAAGAGAGACATTCTGAAGTGTGTTCTTTGCAGGAAAGAGGCTGCTGACACAGGTGAGTCTGAATTTACTCTTGCCCCATGCACTGACTAGCTCTACTCCTGTGGGATTTTCCTGTTGGTTTCCTAGTCTTTCCAAGGCACATCATTATTAACATCGAAGCCCCAGGGCATATGCATAGGATGAGCTGTGCACTGGGACATAGGGTGTGTGGGTTTCAGATCAGAAATAAATCTCAGGGATTATTCTGGGTTTTTTAACTAGTTTTTGCACACTTGGTTTTGGCAATACTAGCACTGTGGAAGGGGACAAGAGTACAATATTGCTCTGCTATATCTTTCAGAGCCAGCTCTATCTCTATCAAGCTGCTTGGTTGGCAATAGCAAAACTCCCATTGAGTTCAGTGGTGTAGGAGCAGGCCCTAAATAGGTCATGCAGGCAGGTAATGGGGAAGCAACATTGAAGTGGTCTTTCTCCTGCTATTTCATTATTTCCATGTACATTTGTCTCTGAAGTCAGTGTGTGTGCGCACTGACTGAACTCTTCTAAACCTTAAAGTTTGGATCGGCTTGAAGTTGGGGTGCAGGCTCAGCTAGGTTTATTGCCTTATCCAGTTTGGTTGCTCACTTCTACTACCAATAGCAGTGGAACTGAAGAGAGAGGAATTGTTTTCAACCTTTCCTCGTGCTATTGGGTCAAGTGAAGCTTTCTAGCTAATTCATTTTAGGCTAAATTCTTAGGGCTCTAATTCTTCAAAGCAATACCAATGAAGATTCAGCAGGGCTTAGGCCTGTGTACATGTAGAAATTCAATCCACCTAGCTACATCACTCAGGACTGCAAAAAATTTTCCCCTGAGCATCATGGTTAGGTTGACCTAATCCTGGCATAGGCACAGCAAGGTTGAAGGAAGAATTCTTCTGTTGATCTAGCTACTGCCTCTCAGAAGTCGATTACCTACATCAATGGAAAAACCCCTTCTGTCACTGTAGGACGCATCTACACTACAGTGGGGTAGCTGCAGCTATGCTGCTATAGCCCTTACAGTGTAGCAATAGCTTTAAATGCCTGCTTAAATTTAAGTATGTATGGGCATAAGTGTTTTGCTGAATCAGGTCTAAGATCCTCACTCAGTGTTTATCCAGGAATAACTATCATTGAAGTCCCTGAGAGAGACCATCAGGATTTGACACTGTATTTCCCTTCCTCTTAATTTTTTGTCTTTGAATACAGCAATATAGACATTTGTCAGAAAAGCCCTTGATGATTGGCTTTGACTCATGAGTTCAGCTTCCCTAATTGACTGTGGTGTAGTTGTTAAAACTATCACTTCAAACTGCATGTTTTAAAAAGTTGTTCTTGGAAGCATGTAATCCCAATATTGTGAAGCTTTGGGTACATGGAGGAGCTCACACTGGAAACTGAAGAGGTCTGTTATTATGAGTAGCTCCTAGTGTATAATCTGGATAGATTGAGAGGAAAAGGAAACTTCTATTTGTTCTTTCTGAAGCAGAGAAAGAATAAATATATATCATGTGAATAATTACAAAACTAAAGCTGGCCGAACTATTCATTACAAGATATATTCCACTCATTTAGCCCCTCTTTGGCTAGTAAATAGTGAACCAATTGATTTTCCTCAAATATATTCATTATTCACATATCTGCTCTGCAGATATTGGATGAACGAATTTTGAGTTGACTGGTCCCAGATTGTTCACTTCATCGATCTCTGGTGCATGTGCACCTAAGACAATTGACCTATGTAGACTGGCATTAGCTGAGAATGCGGCCATGGTATTTCTACTGCCAAAACATCTTAAGTAAGAGGATAAATGATCAATGAATTAAGGTTTTTACTAAAATTAGTGAAACTTTTGGCTTTGCAACCATTTTCACTAATATCTTGTGACTATCTGACTATTTCTCTATAATATGGCTCCATAACTGCACTCAGCACCTTCACTCAGAGGTGCTGAAATAATTTGTATAGTGAGGGTGATGAGAGCCATTGAACCAAACTGTAAACCCTGTGGATGATGGAAACCACTTCAAGCCAGCACTCCTAGTTCCAGCACCTATGCCTTTACTCACAGATCATCTTACTCCCGCACCCGCAAACTATTCTATCATCCCATGAAACACAGCCTACTAAATACAATGTTTTGGATGGGGACAAGAACAAGAATTATTTACCTATAAGGAGGGAAATGAAATTCCCTGTCTTTCCAAGACAATTGCACTCAGTTTGAATGTTGAGATGCTACCATTTCATCCCGTGACTCAATGGTTCAGTGTAAATATTTGTAATTCATACGGTGCTGGTTAGCTACTCAAGTCATGTCCCCTAGCTTTTGTTCGCTAAATGTGTCTCACTTTTAAAAACCATGCAAATTTTACAGCCAAGTAAACTCTTGGAAATTTGTTTAATAGTAACATTTGCATTTGTTTTCAAAATGATAAAGATCAAGCATTCACAGGAAGCCAACAGGAAAGTCATGAACACCAAATCAAAACTCAATTCTGAATTTGCAAAATTTATTCCACTGTTTGTCAACTCTAACGAATACCACAGCTCATTAAATATGTTAAGGGATAACTCTCCTTTGAGTGCAATCTGAATTTGATGCACTATTTAAATAGCACCAAAAAAACCCTACTATAAGAACAGCTTTGAATCTGGCTTCTCTCAAGTTACTACTCTGACCTCCTATTTAATACTGCATGGATGATATTACTGAATAGCAGCAAAAAGTACTGAATATTTGTGCCTGCAACCAAAATTTCTCAGGCCATGCTAACTCTTCCAGAGGAAAGGCTAATTGGGCTGAAATGTCTACAATATAAATCAATTACTATAATAGAGAAAATCCTGAACTAGAGTCTTAGATCTGACCACTGCAATTCAGGCCTATTTCTGATTTAAGTAATGAAACTTTGACTGCTTGTTGGACTTCCTAGATCATATTACTGGATACAAACCTCTAACTACTCCTTGATCTTTCTGCATTATTCAGAACATAAAGCGCAGGGCTTAGGTTGTGACCTCATGCTACCATTAATTTTAAAAGGGGAGGTTAAAACTTAGTTTACATAACATTTGTTCAGATCCCAAAAGTATGCGATAATGTGTTGTATAAATAACAGACCTCATTATCATGTCTCTATAAATGACTATCTATCTTCAGTAAACACCAATTATGCCATCGGGGGAGTTGGAAAGGGAATCTCATAACTGCAGTTAAGTCTAATAGCTGTGTGTGTAATTAAAATCTCTGACTCTGGTTGGTCACTTTCTCTTGCCTCCTCTTCTTAGCCTGCTTCTCTCCATAGTCCTGGGTGCACATCAACTCGTAGAGCCCTCAAAAAACACAAACTACACATACTTTCTTCGAAAATGTCTGAAATATTCCTACTAGTTTGTCTTCTGACCATTTGTGTTAAACTTGATACAGAAGTAATAAGGCAATTAATGGGTTGTCTTATCTATGATGAACAGGCTCCTAAACTATGTAGCCTGGATAGGTGCTGCAGACATAGTGAATTCAAGATATTAGGTCATGGGGTAGATTTTATTTTCTACCAGGAAAGGCTCCAACTGAGGGAACTGCAATGCTATCAGGTTTTGTACTACAGTTTAAGCCACAATTAATGTGATATTCTGTTGGCCTTTTATGCTGAGTAATAAATTAGACTGCAATTATTAATGCACATGAATTTGGGATTAACTTCATTATAATTATCCTGAAGTCCTTGGCACAAGAGTTGTGTGGCTATAGCCACCTTAATTCTTCACTTTATTAACAAGCCAAGCCTGCTTGGGCCTCTTCACATAATTGGTAGTACAGTTGGTAAAATATTCACCTCCTGGACTTAATAGACACAAACATAAATGCCAGACAGGAAAAGGCAGGTGTGGGGCAGTACAGTTGAAGAGGAAGAAGTGGCTTGAGCCTTGTCTTCCTTGGAGAAAGTGCTATGTGTTCCCTGTCCAATGCTTGAAACACTCCCCTCAGAACTGCTCCAAGCAGTTTCTGAGGATGCTAAATATTGCTTGGAGTATACAAGGTTTATGCTCAGCAGGGTTATCTCCATCCCAACCATTTCACCCAGGATTATTACTGTCGGTATGAATAATACTAATTGCATTGGTTCAACTAGTCCTGCCTCCGCTGTCCCACAGTGCACTGGTGGCCTTTTGAAATCTCCCAGAATGCACTATGTTGGATTGTGACTGAGATGGTTGAAGACAGTATTCCAGTTGTGGGGGGAAGCATGCAAGGTTTTTAATGTGACTGAGCAAGGCAAGTATGGCCACACTGAACCATTTGTGCTTATAACCATCAAATACAATCGGTTAAATTACAAATGGTTCAGTTCTGTAGTGCAGACAAGGCCCTGGAGAGGATGCCGGCTTACCAGATAGGAATGGGGTTGGAGGGAAAAGAGAGGCAGAGTATGAACACAGGTTTGGCTTTGAACAGTAACAGGAAGGCTCTACTACTCCAAAATAAAGTTTCTTGGTTCAGCATGTCTTCCCGGAGCTCACACTCCCGGCATACTATAGTTTCAGAACCGACAGATGGAATAGGTCTAGGGTTAAGCCTGAGGGCCTGATTCTCCACTGCCTTGCTTCTCCTAATGACCTTCTGCTCAAAATATCCAAAGACATGAACCACTGTTACCCCTCTGCCTCAGTGAGGTGAGAACTTTGCAGATAACAGAGAAGACCCCGTTCCCGAGTTCCCCAGATATGTCTCCCTACAAATCCAGTCCCTCCCACTGGACACTCAAAAGTAATTGTTTGTTGCTTCCAGGATGGTCTCGTGTATCTCACATCAATGGAAGGAAAGAAATCAATGATTCTAATGTAACGAAGAAGGAGCCATAAAGATAAAACAAATTAATTTACTCATGAAAAGGATCCATCTAGCTATACAGCATCTCATCTACTCATTCTGTCTTGAATTACCATTTCCATCTGGGCAGTGAGACACAAACCAGGTAACGATGCGGTCGGTAGGTCTTTATCTCTGCTGCGTTTAGTACTTCTAGTCCCTTGGCTTATTTTGGGTTAGTCTGATGCACCACTTACGGTGAGTAAGGGATCTTACTCCTCCAAGGGTCCCAGTGAATCCCACAGATCTACCTGCGGAGTACAACTCCATTCAATAGGAATAGAGATTAATATCCGGCCCTTTACAGTGGAATTTTGGGTTCTGCTTCTGAGATGCTCTCTCCTTTGGAAGCTTCAAATATTATGCCCTCTATTGTCATTCCCAAGGAATAACTTGGGACTAAAAAGGTGTGTAGTCACTTAGAAAACAATTCAATATGAGCTCCATAAACATGCACGGCACTACAAAAGTCACACAAACAATTGTTTCTCTTACATGGCACGGGGATGCATTACTGTCACTTTTCTGAGATGGCCTGAGCGCCAGGATGGTGGGGGTTCTTTTTAGGCTACGCACTTATTTTCCAGATGCCATGTTAAAAGGTAAGATTTGCCCCATTGACTCAGTGCAGTACTCATATTGTGGAAGTTCCCATTGTGAAGATCACTTCCCAGATGTTTGTTTAGAGTGGGAAACATACTTGGAAATAAAACTCTTAATCAGAATAAGCTCTTCTGCTGCTAGCAGTAGCAGTCATGCTAAGAAAGCAGTTGAGGTGCAGTTGGGCTGCATAACGCGTTTGGCTGGCTCTGTGTCCTTGGAAAGCCCTACAGCTCAAAGGGTGTAAAGGAACGACTTCCCTTTTCAGAAAGGAAATGTAACCAATCCCTCTCTTCCAAGTGTAACTTACCTTCTCTCTACCTAAGAGCTTCCAACGTAGCTTGTTCCACATATTACTCCAAGGAGCTTCTGTTGGCATCCTGATTGGATTAAAGCTCTTCCAACTGTGGCCATGCAATATCTGTAAAACCTGGCAGTTTCCTTCCCTTGTTGTCCAGTCTTAGGTGGTATATATTATATAATAACCTGGGCGTGGAGCTTTTCTTGTCCTCACTAATACTTGCTCCAGCCCCAGCCAAACTTGCATGACTAGGAAAGAGTTGAGAGTTGGTGACTCTGCATTGAAGTGGCTCTTAGCAGTCTTCCTCCCCTCCCCCAAGTTTTCTTTTTTAAAGAGAATAATTTCATGGATTTTAAATAAACCTGCTGTACTTGTATATTCTAAAATGGAATTAAATGCTGGTTAACATAACATGCACAGCATCTGGAGGCTGCCATATTGACAGGAAGGGTCAGTAAGTGGAAAAGGAACTCATTTTGCACACAATAAATAGGAACAGCAGAAAAATACTGAGCGTGATTCTCTAGTCATTGCTTTCCTCCTTGGGCAGTCATTTATGCCAGTCACGGGGTTGTGAAACATTGCCACATCAGAATCCATGTTTTACACTCCCACTGGGTGCTGCTATAAATAGCTTCACAAGGTACAGGGCAGTGGAGAATCAGATCTGGTAAATTAAGTGTCACCAGGGAGCTGCACCAGCACGGAGCTCAGCCAGGGCCAAGCAAGCACATCCAGGACTCGGGGTGTTGCCAACCCATACTGAAACTGAATCTCACGCCCTTGAGTTTACACTGCTCTTGTTAGCGAGATGGGTGGAGATCAGTCTACTCATGCCAGTCACACCTTGGTTGCAACTATGAAGGTCTCAGGCCCTGTATACACCCAGCAGCAGCCCTAACTCAGCAACAGGTGGCTATCAATCAGTGCCGGTGGGCTGCTGCTGCCTCCAGGTTGGCAGTAAGTGTAGAGAAAGACGTACAAAAGTGTGCCTAGGAGCAAATGAAGCAAGCCATGAGTAACTCAGCCCAGGTTGCACTCAGGGACCAGAGCTGGTGCAGCTACACCACTTGCTGACTGCACACAGCACCAGTGCCTCTCTTTGGGTCAGGATACAAGGTGGCAGGTTTTTGTCCCTGCAGGTGGCCAGCGTTTGAGGACCACTCAGCCCTCTAGCTGAGAAGCTGCTAGTCCAACCTCTCTCCAGTTGCAGGTGTTTTCTCAAAGAAACAACATACCCTTCAAGCGTTGTGCTCAATCCTTTTCTGGGGTTCCATTGCTCTCCCCCAAATGACCTGCCCAACCTAATCCTCCTGAGGCTGGCAGCAGTCTGATACGTCAGCCCTTCAGGAACCAACCGTCCTGTCTGCTCCCTATGGCTTCTTCCCTAGACTGAATTCTCTCAGCCTATTTAGAAAGCTTGGGTGACTGTTCTCATTTGATCCTTCTTTATTCCCACCCTCTTTGGTTGACAAGTGGTTAACACCCAGGTGGGCTGAATGTATCTCACTGGCCTTTAACCCTTTCTTATCTGAGTTTTCAGGCCTAAGGGAGTATGGTAAGTGTGGCCCATCCGTGCTCAGGGTAGCCCACTGATAATGCCAGGCTCAGGGCAGGCTGTAAAAGGAGAGCAAATTCTCCCAGCACTGGTGGCTGACACTGAAGTCAGACGCCACAAACAGTGTTTCTGATTTCCCCCACACTGGTTATCAAGAAGCCACTGTGCAAATACACACAGCCCCCTTTGCTGCATTTCAGTCTCTGGCTCCCAAACTGCCACTAGGTCCAGTAAAGAGACCAGTAGTTTAAACTCCATGCCAATTCACTACAAGTTTGGATCTTACCCATAATACCATGCTGCCAACCAATCCTTTAGTAACTAAAACTAAAGGTTTATTAATAAAAGAAAAACAAACAAGAGATGTGTTAAGAGCTTAAAGCAATCAGATATATGCAAATGATTTAAAAGTCCATATACATCAGGTTTCTAGAACAATTGTGGAGTTGCAGGCTTGTATAGTCCCTCTGGTATACATCCAGTAACTGGATGGGTCTAAGTCCTTCAGTTCAGTTGCAAAGTGTGTTGATCCAGAGGTGTGTTTGTTCCTGTCCAGCTGAAGACAGACAAAATGGTTTCTGTGGTTTGACCTTATATACCCTCTGCCTCTGGCCATGCGGCTTGTGGAACTTTACAGTAACCCGAATGGAGTCCAGAGTCACATGGGCCAATCCTGGTAACTCTTCAGGTATGCCTTTAGTTTCTTCCTAGGCCTCTGGCTTCTGTAAAGGTCTTGATGGGCCATTTAGCAGGCTATTGTCCTGCGGCCTCTGTCTGGGGTGTGTCTTCTACAGCACAGTTTGAAATATAGGTATATCAAAGATCTCCATAACTTTCCTCACATATTACACATGAACACAAATAGAATCTTCTTACTCAGCACATTATAACCTTTCTGACAGTACCTGACATGGCATGTCTTACATGAATTGCTATGATTTTGACATATTAATGTCAATAACACAAATCCCCCCCAATCCAGTCCGCATGACACCCCCAACGTGAGACTGGTGTAGAAGGGAGTAATCGGAGCTTCTGAATACACCTGAAGGGCCCCCTCAATTGAGTCAGCATGACAGTGAGACCCACAGACAAGCTTTTAAGGGCTTCATTGCATAGCCTGGACTAGAAGTCAGTGCAGGTATGTAGCTAAATTAGGTGCTGGGTGGCACTCGTATAAACAAAGAGGCCACCTGCTTTTCCTGTTCACTGTGGGCAGGAAATGATGCAGAATTGACTTAAGGGGAAGTTACTCTGGACTGAGAGACTGCTGATTCCTGTAGAAATATTGAGGGTACTGAAGAACAGATATTGCTCAAAACAAAATTTATCTGTAGGCTTGATTTTTACTCACCAGAGCCTCATTTTTAAGAGCACCAAAGTGGCTTAGGAGCCTAAGTTCTATTGACTTTTCCTTTAAGTCACTTAGGTGCTCGTGAAAATTTGACCCTGAGTCTCCTTTTTTTTGCCTATTTGTTGTTGTTTTCTCTCTGTACAGGGAAATTTTGTATTGGTTTATCTCAAGAACTAAGTCCTAATTACAAAACTCTTGCCTTTATACACTCTTTATTGTTCCATAAAGATACTTCTCTACCTCACAAAGGTGCTGGGAGGGTTGGTTAGATTGTCTTTATAAATCACTTTGCAGTTATAAAGTAACTAAGTACTGAGTACTAAGCATTAGTTAATACTGTATTTTATCATTATAACAAGTCTTTTAAATTAACCAAGGTAAACAGGGTATGACTTTAAGCAGTGATGATATCCCAAATTTCCAATAACCAGTTCTATAAAGGCAGGTGATATTTAAGAACCTATTCTGAATAGGTTCTTAAACATCATGCACACAGCACCCCAACAACCCAGCACCCAAACTTCACAGTGCCCTCCACCGTGAAATTGACCCTCCCTGGTCAATTTCAATTTCGGGGGCTGGGAGAATCACTCCCCACAGTGAAATTGACCCTCCCTGGTCAATTTCGGCAGCGGGGAGCGCTAAGAACCAGTTCGCTGAATTTTTTCTATTTTAAGAACCGGTTCGTGCGAACCATTGCGAACCGGTTGGATATCATCACTGACTTTAAGTACTGTCTATCTCTCCATTTTGCAGGGAATGAAACTGGAATAGTAGTAAAAATCCAACAGCAAACTTCCTCACTCTTAAAGGACATTAGCAATTTCATAGCCAAGGCCATTTGCTGAAATGGATATTAAGGGCCTGATTTTGCTGTCAGCTACGCCCATGTAGATCAGGGTATAACTCCTCTGATGTTCCTGGATTCACTGTGGTGTAAAAGCCAGGATCAGTGAGATCAGAATCAGGCCCACTGTCACAAAGAAAGCATGCTCTATTCAAACCCATTGAAAACATGGATTAACAGCTTTTATCTTGTCACCTAATGAACAGAATCATTCATAGAAATGTAGGGCTGGAAGGGACCTTCAGATGTCAAGTCCAGCTCTTTGTGCTGAGGCAGGACTGAGTAAACGACCATTTCTGACAGGTGTTTGTCCAGCCTCTTCTTTAAAACATCCAATGATGGGGATTCTGCAGCCTCCCTAGGAAGTCGAGTTCAGAATTAATTACCTTCATACTTACTGTTTTCATAATATCTAACCTAAATTACCTTTGCTGCAAATTAAGCCCCTTCTTGTCCTACCTTCACTGGACATAGAGAACAATTGATCACCATCCTCCTTACAACACATGGAAGACTGTTGTCAAATCTCTTCTCAGTCATTTTCTCTGAAGACTAAACATGCCCAGTTTTATTAATTTTTCCTTATAGCTCAGGTTTTCTAAACCTTTTATCCTTTTTGTTGCTCTCCTCTGGGCTCTCTCTGCAATTTGTCCACATCTTTTCAGAACTGTGGCACCAGACTTGGACATAGACAGTACTCCAGCTGAGCACTGAGATTCACCAGTGCCGAAAAGAGCAGGACAATTGCCTCCTGGGTATTATATATGACACTCCTGTTAATACGTCCCCAAATGATATTAGCCTTTTTCACAACTGTATCACATTGACTCATATTCAACTTGTGATCCACTACTGGCTCAGCAGTACTAGCACCTCACCAATTATTCCCTATTTTGTAGTAGTACATTTGATATATTTTTTTCTTACCTAAGTGAAGTACTTTGCATTTGACAGTATTGAATTTCATCCTGTGGCTGTCAGACCAATTCTCCAATGTATCAAGGTAGTTATGAATTCTAATCGTGTCCTCCAAAGTTCTTGAAACCCCTCTTAACTTGGTGTCATTGGCAAATTTTATTAGCATGGTCTCCTTTCAACTGTCCAATTCATTAATGAAAATATTGACTAGTACTGGATCCAGGACTGACACCTGTGGGACCTCACTACATACACCCTTCCAGTTTGACAGCAAGCCATTGATAATTGCTCTTCGGATAGTCTTTCAACCAGTTGTGCATCTACCTTTATAATTTATCTAGACTACATTTCCCTAGTTTACTTATGAGAATGTTATGGGGGACTGTCTTGAAACCCTCATTAAAATCAAGATATAGCATGTCTACTCATTACACCCCATCCCATCCACGAGATCTGTACCTCCTTCAAAGAAGGAAATTAGGTTGGTTTGGGATGATTTGACAAACCATGCTAACTATTCCTTATAGCTCTATTACCCTGTAGGTGCTTACAAATTGATTGTTCAATAACTTGTTCCAGTAATTTTTCCAGATATCAAAGTTAGGCTGACTGGTCTTCCAACCGGTCTTCCCAGGTCTTCAGTGTTCTTTTTAAACGTAGGTACAATGTTTGCCCTTTCCCAGTCCTCTGGGACCTCACCCATCCTTTTGAGTTCTTGAAGATAACTGCTAATGGTTCCAAGATTGATGCAGCTAGTTCCTTAAATGCCCTAGGATGAATTTCATCAGGTCCTGCTGACACCAAAACAAAAGGTTTTTCATCTGAAATGGTGGCAGGAGGAAGAGAAATTCCCACGTCCACAACTTTTCTCCACTTCTTCCAGTGGGGGGAAAAAAAACCATGAGACAGGGCCTTTTTTTTTTTTTTTGTCTCCCCTCCCTCCCCACAATCTGTACTAGGCAGCTGTTTGTGATTATTGCTTTCTTCTGAAATGTAGAATGCCACAATATCTTTATCAAGTTTTAGAGAGAGTGTAAATAGCATTTTTTTATGCCAAACTTCAACCTATGACATTTAATGCAGAATAGTTGTTTGATCAGATTTGAGTGTTCTAGCAGAAAAATCAATGTCCTTTAACTAGAATATAAATTTTGAAGTTTAAATTATTTGGTTCCAATAACTAGGCACAGTCCCCAAAGTAATCTGCCTTCTTTTGATGCTGTTCACACTGGCTTATTTAAGCAATATGCCAGGTAAGTAATCAAAAGCAACACTAAGTGGGCTGGCATACTGAATTTGTAGAGCAGTGAGACTCACAATAGCTTTTTATTCAGTACATTGTGAAAGTTATAAGTACCTCTTCTGTAAGAGAGAAGCTATTGTAAGTTACACCCATGACAAAAGTTTCACTTTAAAACTGACATTTTCTCCTCTTTTCAATGGATTGTCATTTTTGACATTCAGCTTTTATTAAAATGAAATTAGAAGCTTGAAATTCTTTTTGATTTAGCAATTAAATTAGAAAGGTTTGTGCTGCTGCTGTGCAACATTAGCCCTTCTGCAAAGATACATACAGGTATAAGTACCATGCTAGGAGGTTTTGGCACTCTGTACTTTGGCGTTTTTGCTAGCTAATTCTGAAGTGATTAAGAGTGACATGGCTGTGTAAACTGGTACAGTATAAGCAGTAATTCAGTGGAAGGTGTGTAATATCTGATCCAGAATGCTGCATTTGTAATAAAAGCAAAGAAACTACATAGAGATGTGGAATCTCTTCAAACTGCAGCCATGTTGGCAAAGAGTTGCTTCTATAAATGGTCAGATTTTAAAGATAAATATGCCAACTTCTTAGGGAACCCACACTGGGGAGGGAGGGCGTGTGCGTGTGCACTAAAACAGCTACCCTTTCTCTAATCAAATGATTTTAGGTTCCCTGAACTTGCCTCAGCAACCAACTGGAATGTTTGGGAGTCCAACCATGTAATAAATATGTGCAGAACTATACTGGAAAATACCTAGAGAAACATGAAAATGTGTTGTGTGTGGTTTTGCAAGGATTGGATTAATATAAAAGGATATACTCAACAGCTCTAATTCATTTCTAAAACAACTAACTTACAAGAAAAGGGCATATTCCATGTACAGGTAGCACAAGCTTTTGTTTTGGACATGAATCTGCACCTTCGTCTCAAGAATGGAATTTTGCACTAGGAGATGAAATTGAGGTTATGCATTTAACCTATAGGAACCAGGTTTGGATCTTGGATAACTCAGAGGCTGCCACTTTCCTAATGTGATACTGTAGCAGCGGAATTTGGCAGCAGTTCTGCAGAAATCAACCTGGGGGTTACAGTGGACAAGAAGCTAGATGAGTCAACATTGTGCCTTTGCTGCCAAGAAAGCTAACAGCATATTGGGCTGCATTTGTAGGAGCATTGCCAGCAGATCAAGCGAAGTGATTATTCCCCTCTATTTGGCACTGGTAAGGCCACATTTGGAGTATTGTGTCCAATGTTGGGCCCCTCACTAGAGAGAGTGGACAACTTGGAGAGAGTCCAGGAGAGGGCAACAAAAATGATTAGGGGGCTGAAGCACATGACTTATGAGGAGAGGCTTGTTTAGTCTGCAGAAAAAAATGAGGGGGGGATTTGATAGCAGCCTTTAACTACCTGAAAGGAGGTTTCAGGGAGGAGGGAGCTAGGTTGTTCAGAATGGTAGTAGATGACAGAACTAGTAGCAATGGTCAAAAGTTGCAGTGGGGGAGGTTTAGGTTGGATATTAGGAAAAATGTTTTCACTAGAAGGCTGGAGAAGCACTGGAATGGGTTACTTAGGGAGGTGGTGGAACCTCCATCCTTAGAGGTTTTAAGGTGTGGCTTGATGAAGCTGTGGCTGGGGTGATCTAGTTGGGGTTGATCCTGCTTTGAGCAGGGGGTTGGACTAGATGACCTCCTGAGGTTCCTTCTAACCCTAATCTTCTATGAGATGGCCAAGCTAATAGCACTCTGCTTTAAAGATGGTGGCAAGGAAAGGCAGGGGTGAAGGGCATTTTAAATGTGGGATCAAATGTCTGTTTACCAGCTGTTTCTTGCCCCACATCAAGTAAAGGATGCCAACATTCTGACAGTGGTAGACCCTCAAAGGTGGCAAATTCCTTCAAGAACATGCTCCTGTCCTTCCCCAGGGACCATCAGCAGAAACTTGACCCAGCAGTGAACGGAGTGTGAGCCAACAGGAGTTGGATCACTGAATGTGACTTCACTAGGAGTTGGTCAGGCCAGAGGAACACACCAGCTGACTACAACATTCATGACCATGATGGGGCACGGGTAGAGCTGGGAGCTAAACTCCCTGCACTTTGAAACCTATAGTCACAAACACCAAATTCCCTCTGGTTTTCACTAGCTCTTTGGCTGCAGTCAGGAAGCCGGACAGCTGGTAGCAGAATCCCTGCTGCTGGGGAGGTTGCAGGGGTGCCTGTATACCTGCAGTTGCCAGGTGAAGGGGATGCAAGGGCCATCTTGGAAAGGGAGTGGTGCTCACTGGGAAGATGGATCACCAAGGAATATGAGGAATCAGCACAACAGCTTAAGCTTCTCCAGAAATACTTGGCACCTCCCCATACTGGCTGGTGGCTGTCTAGCCTATAGCATTAAGTTAGATTAGATATTTCTGCTGTGTATTCCTTGTATGTTTGCTATGGGCTACAACAAGTATCCAATCCTGCAAGGTCCTGACTGTCCTCCCCTCCCACTAATAGGCAGGAGAGACTTCAGCACCTTGCATGCTCATCTACTTCATCAGCATTTTTACCTTCAATACTCTCGGGCTTTACTCGTGTTCATTTTTTTTAAATAATCAGTCAGCTGAACGTTCCTGATCTCTTTTGAATGAGACCACAGTGGTGAGGGGGGATGGATTGCATGAAGTGTCATAATGAGGCCTTCCTCCCTAGTGCACTTCTTGGCTTGAGTCTTTTACAGACATGTCAAAGTTCCACTGCCAAGTTCCATAGGCACCTAGTGGCATACTGGGTAAGTGTTTTACAGGCCAGCATGCAAATGGATTCCTTAGTAGGCCCTGGCTGAAGTAAAGCGAAGATGCAGGGGGCAGGGCAACAGGGCAAATTCAGTGGTTAACTGAATGGAGTTCTAAGTTTGTCCAACTCTCTCACACAGAGGAGCTGATGGAAAGTATTACATCTGCTTAGGCACTATTAAACTCACACCCACTTACTGACCTGTAACTTGCTTCCTTTTCAAACATCCCCACTGAATCAGGCCCTCTGAGCCAAACTCACAGGCCAAGGAACCAGAAGGGAGGCATGTAGTGGGAAAAGCAACAGACAAAAACATTTAAGAATATGTCGAGGGAAGCAGGCCAGGGCCTATTTTACATACAACTTCCACCTGAATCCTCAACATGTACATTACCATTTGTCTACTCTGCCACTGGACATGTGCTTCCCCAGGTGGGCAGACACCTATAGTAACTAGCTCCGCTCATGTTAGGGTGCTGAAACTAGCAGTGTGGCTGCAGCAGCGTGGGTGGCGACTTGGGTTAGCTGCTGAAGTACAAACCCACCCAGACCCCCTGGACATGTTCTCAGGCACTCAACACAGGCAGAACTAGCATGTCTGTCTATCTCTACTGGGAAGTACACTCCCACCTGCAGTGTAGACAGACACTCAGACTTTCTGGCCTGGAGTCTCCTCTTAGTTCCTCTAATGTAAATCTGGTGCAACTTCACACATGGACCAATATTGGCTCTCAGATACCTTTGCACCTACCAGCACCCACTTATGCCACATCTTTGACTATGGCTTATTAAACATAATTGATAAATACCTAAAGCACAGCAGAACCACTAGAAAGCAGGCAAAGTGACCTTAGCAGAGATCTGTGGATCAAAATAGTTTTGGAACTTAATAGTGTGCGTGCGCATACATGTGTGCTCCTGTGGGTGGCAGGGAGCTAGAGAATGATACCGAGATGGAGTTACTGCTGTGAGAGGTGAGCCAGGACTGCTGGAGTAACACTGATGTAATACCAGTGTTTGTGAGAGAGAATCCAACCCCGTGGCTCTCACTGCTTTGAAATCCCAGAGACTCTCAGAGGGAAAAGTCAGTGTATAAGTCCCATACCTGACCTACATGGCAGCATGTGAACTGGGCCATATTATGACATTGAAGAAGCAACATGAGGTCAGGCTGTGTCAGCAATGTTCTGAGCTGTTCTTATTGTTTAATAGCATCAGAACTAGGGCAATGAATTAATCTCCCTGAAAGCCCTTGGGTATGGTGCTTAGTTGACGATGATGAATAAGGAAAACTAATTTTGAAGGGAGTGCCTGCTTAGAGAGAGAGAGAGAGAGACATCTCCTATCAGCTCTGGTACTGACACTGCTGGGTGAGGCGGTGTTAGGCAGCTGATATGTCTTCACTGCAGAAGTGACTCAGGGTTACTAGGGTGTTGCCCCAACATCCTCTCCCCCCCACTCGTGTTCACACAAAATCCTCTCTCAGGAGTTCGGTGGTGCTTTAAATCCAGACTGACTGGCCCCACTGGGGATACATGCAAGGGTTTGGGTGCTGTTGTCACTCAGACAGGTAACCACCTATCTTACCGTGAGGCTGCAGGCAAAATCACTGGAGCACTGGTAATCCTCCAATGTTTTTATCTTCCCCCAGTGCCCTACTCTACAAATTCTCCCACTGGTGGGGGAAAGAAAAGAGTTCGAGTGACTCTCATTACTATAGCACAAAGAACCATGGGCTTTGTCCCCAGAAGTTGTAGTGCCACACACAGTTAAGACAGTAACAAATGCAGGGCTTTGTTTGCATAGCTGCTCACCCAGGTGCTTAGATTTAGATGCTGGTCCCTCACATTACTTCTGCAGCAGGGACATACCCGGAGAGAACAAATCCTGGGTGTGTGTGCGTATGCTATTGTCTTTAGTCATAGTTCATGCTGCTTGTGTTAGCTTTCTTCATGAAGCCAGTTTTCAGAGGCTTAGTAATTAGGCAGAAGAATCCCTCTAGGCAGACACCTTGTTTATACATTATTGGCATAACATTGATTTGTGTTTGCTCAATCGTATCCCGCACACACAAGCAGTCTGTCAGGCTTTGTCTAACGTGAATGTAAAAGAGAGTGTCTGGTCTGAGATGTCACTTCAGCCTGCATGAGACAAATCAGCTCCACCTTAAACAAATAAACCAAACAAATGAAAGTTAGGGCCTGATCCAGAGCTTATTGGTCCATGAGTCTTTCCTTTAGCTTCTCCAGGATTTTGCAGCATCTTAGACGGCCATGCAGGGGCCTACTGCACAGACAGCGCAGTCAGCTCCAGCTCATAAGAGTCAGGAATCTTATTTTTAGACATTTATTTTATAAAGCCTTGTAACTATGTATGAAGTACATATTCAGAAGACCAACGCCAGGGATCTTTCTAGAGCAGTGGTTTTCAACCTCTTTTTTTCCATTTCAGATCCCTAAAAGATTTAAAATAAAGGTGTGGGCCCCTTTGGAAATCTTAGCCATAGTCTGCAGACCCGCAGAGGTCTGGACCACAGAATGAAAACCACTGTTCTGTAGCATCTAGCTCAGGTTTTGAGGCACTATCACTATAGTTTAAGGCTCCTATCCTGCAAGCTACTCCGGGTAGGTAACCACCTTGTAAGTCACTGGGGCTCTATGGGGTGCATAGTTCTACCCCTATGGAGCAGCTTGCAAGATGGGGGCCTGTGTCCTGGTCAAGCTTCAGACAAGACCTTTGCAACATCTGAGTCATTTGCCAGGATTATTGGCCTATATCTCACTTAATCGGTGGCCTGCCACTGGGGGGGGGGGAGGCATCTGGCACACCTCACTCTCTCCATGACACGAAGCTGGGGGGTATTGCTAACACGGAGAAGGACCGGGATGCTATTCAGGATGATCTGGACCACCTTGTACACTGGAGTAATAGTAATAGGATGAAATATAATAGTGAAAAGTGCAAGGTCATGCACTTAGGGATT
>ML675605.1:7759798-7778477 GCA_007922155.1 Mesoclemmys tuberculata
ATTCCCTGCAGCTTGAGGTCTTCAAATCTCATTTTTGAGGATTTCAACAACTCGGTCATGGGTTCGGGGTTGTTATAAATGTGTATGGGTAGGGTTTTGTGGCCTGCCTTGTGCGGGAGGTCAGACTAGATGATCATATTGGTCCCTTCTGACCTATGAGTCTATCTTTGCCTATTTTACATAATAGGTTAGTCTCCTGTGGATTGTAATATTTTGGTCCAATTTCAGTTGCTGGATTTAATGTGTGGTCATCCCCTAGTTCAATCTGGATTGGTGACTCACTGTCACTCCAATCCCCCACTCCTGGAAACCGTCTTACTCTGCTTTGCTGTGAGAACTCCCACTCCTGGGTAATTCATGCACAGCCACAAGTAATCCAGTTGACCAACTCAGTGAGTGAGTGCTTCTAGCCAGCCACTCAGTGGGGTATACATTAGAATGACTCCAGCCTCTACCCCCAATCTCAGATGCCACCCTAGGCCCTCGTATCTTACAATATTCAGTGCTGCCCCACTGCAAGCTTGTATGTTTGTCAATTTAACAAACTGATATGCACCAGCCTTGTCACTTCAAATTATGCGTTCAACCCACCTTAAACCAAATGCACTGCTTTAGAGGGAAAAAACAAACCAAATTGATTAACTACAGAAGAATTAAGTGATATGTCAGAGGAAAGTCAGTCAGATTTGGTCAGAAGAAACAAAAGCAAAATGCATTTTAAACTAAGCTTAGCACTTTTAGCAGCCTTACAAATTCAGATGATTCTCACTATAGGCTGACTGGTTCCCCTCAGCCAGACTCTCTCCTTTGGTCAGTACGTCAGTTGCTTGGGGCTGTTAATAGATGGAGGTGGAAGAGGGAAAGAGCATGGCAAAATGTCTCCTTTTAAAAATGTTCCTTCTCCTCCCTGAAGCGGGATGGTGAAGCCCCAGAGTTAGGTGACAAATGATGTCCGTGTATGGTTTCATCCATGTTCTGAGTCAGCAAGCATCACCTTAGCTGGGTTCCTTTGTCTAGGCCAGTCCTTTGTTCCTGGAATGCTGAGCTGGGTTTGCTCTATACATGCCTTAATGAGCTGTGAACTGCCCCTCTGCTCCTAGAAAGTCTCACTTGGATATGTGAAGCTGTGAAAACACAACTTTGGGAGTATTACATAGTGCAAACCCTCAACCATACACATGACATTGCAACAAACATGACTATAACAAGGCTCAGTACATCATGAGCATTCCAAAAACCTCACATGACGTACTCTGCGTTAAACAATACACAGTTACACTGTAAGGGTGACCGGGGGGTGCAGGGTGTCTCATGTGGATGCTGATGGCCTCTGATATACAGAGGGTCTGGTGGTCCCTTCAGGACTTAGATTCTATAAAGGGGACATATCAAGCGCTTCCAAAAGAAAGGTGTGAAAAAAGGCACCATAAAAACCTGTTAAGTCAAAAAGCTGATATCTAACCTGAAAAATATGTATCTAATGTAATGCAATTTTTGTATAAATTGAAAAATGCCAAAAATTCATTTTTGTAAAATGAGTGTGGGGGTTGGGGAAGAGAACCATAACATTTTAGGTGGGCAAATATCTTTACTTTAGCAAACGTTTTATATTTTCAAGGCATTTTTAATAAACTGAAATAGGTTACTTATTTAGTGTGCTTAGATACTGAGCTGGTTGGTATAATGTAAATATATTGACCTAGGCCCCATATGGCAGTTTTAAGAGGACATAATTTTTCACAAGATTATTTTTTCCTAAGGAGTGCATGCACCTACCTGCCTTCCTGTTATGCTGAAAGTGCTGATGGCTGCCTTGAGGGAGGTCTTGGGTTCAAAAACAAGTCCAGACCGCCATTAAAGCCCTTGGCTGTCATGCAGCCCTGGCAGAGCTCCCCGAGAAGAACAGTCACCAGGCTGCTGTTTGAGTCCCAACACACTAGTCCCATGTGGTCTTTAGACCTCCCTTGGGCTGAGCAGGCTGCAGCGCTGTCTCCTGCCTTGTCCCCTTGCATGTTTCCTGAGCACATTCTTGTGAAGGGATCTCATGGACCAGTTTCCTTAGTCCGTCTGGACCAATGCTGAACCCCCAGTAGCTTGTTAAGCACTCCTTTTCCCAGAGCTCCAACCGTGTAGGCACACTGGATTTATTGTTCAGCTCTTCAGGGGCATAGGATAGTGGGAACACATGACAGATACAGGCTTTGAAAGGGTTCCAAAACAGTCACTCTTTACTTTAACTAGCTCAAGAAATAGCTAGAGCTAGACAAAACAAACACCTACAGGCATCTACACTGTGCCTTGGCTTCTCACCATTCTTGAGATTTTTGTGCATAAGTCAATAGTCCAGATCTTCCCCCTTCTCTCCTATGGCTTCTTCTCCCAAGTCTCCTCCGCCGAGAGTTTCAATCAGTCTTGGCTGGTCAACAGGTTCCCTCTGCTACAAAAGCCTGCTTCTCTTTCCTGACCTAGCTTGCTTTCTCTCAGCCCTTGAGTCTCTGCGCCCTTAAAGGTTGGCATTAACACCTTAATTTTGGGTCCTGTCAAAACCAGGCACACTGGATAGGCAATATTGCCAACCTCATAAGGTCAATGTCATGACTCAGACTCCTAAAAAGCATGAGATTTTAAAAAAGAATATTAGGGTGGGTTTTCCTGGTCTGGCTTTCGATTTTTGACCCCCCCCCCGGCCCATCCCCAGTGTATGCTTGTGAATTAGTGTTGCTTACTGCTCCAAGTTTATTGGCAAAGGTGGTTTTTGGCCCCTGTTACAGGAGCTCTGAAGTGCTAACAGGAGATTAATCCCACTGGGAAAGGAAAGATTCACAGCATCCCAGTGCTATCCAACACTTGCTTGTACTTTGCAAGAATCAGATATAGGATTCTAATGTCAACCTGCACATAAATGTTTTGTGGTGGTATTTTACTTTTTTTTTTAAATTTCTCACTCCTGATAGTTGACATTAGTAACTAAGGCACCAAACTTTATAGGGAGACAAGAAACAAGAATGTTAACATTGCATTAGTACTACATTTTTTTTAAACCCATATGGCACATACAGAATGCATGATGTGGTATAAAGGTTTTATTGGCACTGTTCTGCAATGATCAGAATCATTTGCTTTTCGCTTGTCCACCCATGAGTAACACAACCATCCCAAACTCATGTCAATCAAATTTTTATCACACTGGTTTGTGTATATACACAAATTATTATATGAAATAGAAATAAGATTGGAACAAAAGCAGGATATGCAGATTTTATGTTGTCACTATTCTTAATGTACTATTAACTCGCTTGTTTCTTGTACACTGTTTTCCTCTCTCAACCTTTAGCTTTACTTATCACAAATCAAGTGTCATGCCTGATAATACATTTCCCTGTTTCTGGGTCAAAACCCTTTGGGCCACATCCTCAGGTCATGTAAGTCAGGGTAACACCATTGACTTCAATGAGGTTATGCCAGTTTACATGAGCTAAAGCTCTGGCCCTTTGCATATTTAGCTTATAGGCCCCAGGTCAGTAATATAACCCAACAGCACTTCCCTTTTCTACGGTGCACTTTACAAAGATGGTCAGTATCTTAACTCCCATTTTAGAGATGGGAGAAACTGAGGCACAGAAAGAGAAAGTGACTTGTGGAAGGTCACCTAGCAGGCCCGTGGCAGAGTTATGAACAGAACCTAGATTTCCTGAGCCCCAGTCCAGTGCTTTATTCTATCATAGAGATGTTGAAAGACTTTATGCACTAAGTCATAAATATGCCTCCCAGTAGATCATCCCTTTACAGGAAAGCACTTAAGAATGCACTTAAGTGCTTTCCTGAATTGGGACCAGAGAGGAGATGAATATTCAGTGCTCACATTCATTTTCCTTCTCTACAAGGATTTCTTATTTTAATTTAGCCAGACATTCATTGGAAGTGGCTAAAGAGACTCCCTTGGGAGTAACTGAATCAGAACCATATGAAAAACATGACTGCTTTTCCTGCAGCAGTAACCCACCATACATACTACAATGTACTTTCAGACTGTGTGCTTTTTAGGGTAGGACCCACGTCTTACTCAGAATCTCTACAATGGCTAACACAATGGGCACAAGATCTGGAGTGGGATTTCTGGATGCTATTGTAATAATGTCTGTGTATGTTCAATGAAAAACAGGTTTACATAAATCAACTAAAAGAAATAATTCTGGGTTCAAATATGCACCAGTAGGGTTCCAGAGAATGAGCTGGTTAAACTTTGCATACATTGTCAGTAGAGATTAAGATATTAATAGGAAGGATGGGGTATGTCTACTTAAGGGAACATGATAGCCACAAACAGCTGGGCTGAGATTAAAAAGGTATCATTTACTCCCTTAAAGGTGCAGTTCATGCTTAATGACATCCATACCCAAGGAACTAGACCTACATGAGCAATTTATTCCATGTAGTCTATTAAATAGCCATCAGATAGTAGTGACTTTTGCCAGCTACCCTTCTTGGCTGGATTTTAATCTGTGATCTGGAAGTCAGGGGTACCATATCCTATGCCAGTGCCCTGAGCAATCCAGTCCCATAAAATAAAATGTCTTGCTTTCTCACAGCCCCCATCCCCTCCTGCTACCTGGGTTTTGCCAGTTGTTTCCCCCTAGAAATGCTTGGTGAAGATAAGGCACTTTCATCCTCCACGACTTTCAATCTGATTGAAAAATAAAGTATCTTAAAGATTCATTTTGTTATTACATGGTATCCATGGAAACCACAATGACTTTCCCCGGGGGAGGACATGACATTAACTGCAATACAAACTTAGACTGAAATTTAGCAAAACAGCCTCAAAGGTAACTGCCTTTTATCTGAGAACCTGCAGTCGGTGCTGCTCTGCACGAGAAGGTGGTATTTGGAAAGAGCCCTTACTTAGGATTTAAGCCTGTGTGGTGCTGAACAGCTTGATGAGGTGCTTCAGTGGGAGAGGACACTCAGCATCTCACACTGCTGGGTAATTAGAAATCTACTCACTTTTCAAGGCATACATACAACTTCCGTGGTTAATAGAAATGGAAACAATGCATGTGTACAGGTAACACAATGGCTTAGTCCATGGGGTCATTCCCTCCCTCCTGGGAGACAAAAAACAGCCTGCTACTCCTTTAGCTTAAGGGATAAGGGCTTTTGAGGCTGAAGACAGTGTGTTCAACACCAGCTGATGAGCACTTTGCTCAAATATTGGTGTCATGCTGCTGAGAACGGACCCTTACTGGGCCATTTACCCTTACAGAATAGGCCGCCTCCCCTACATTTCCAAGATGGTGAACAAGCACTGCTGAGGTTCCCATTTCAACAAAAGAACAAAACCTCTGGGCCCTGTTTGGAAAAGTATGGCTATAAGACCCTAATTCAATAGGTTTATTCTTAAGTCTCCCCTCCTCTAATATCCTATGACTATGACATAGTTTTTACAGCATGTTATGATACGGCTGACAAAGCAGCTGAGAAACTTAGTACGTCTGCCTAGCTGGGACTAGATGCCCATCTCCGAAACTGTAGATCTCTCTCACACAGACTATGTGCAGGGCTCCATTGCAGTCAGTAGAAATCACATGCCCAGAATGAATGCAGACTGTGCAAGAGAGATCCCTAGTCCACATAAAGAAGAGCTGCAATGCAGCTCACAGCTGAACTTTCTGCACAGATTTTCTACAAACACTAGCTGTGAGTGAGATATTAACATCGACTCTTCAGGTTCATTTATTTCAATGTAGCTGTCATGTCCCCTCTTGCTACAGAAAAGGAAAGCTCGTAGGCCTGGAACAGCGTTTTCCCCATGTCCCACTCACCTTCCCTCTCCACTGGCCAAACGTTCCTCAAAACTCAGGCCCACACTACCCTCTCGAAGGGCGACCAGACGTTCTGATTTTATATAGACAGTCCTGATATTCAACACTTACTTATACAGGCGCCTATTACTCCCCCACTTGATACTGCTATCTGGTCGCTCTATCCCCTAGTGCTCTCCTATGAGCCCTCCCTTTATTTCCTGTGGTTCTGTCTCCTTCTCCCCCTATGCGAACTGCTCTGCTCAATTGCCCACTGCATTTTAAGTGGTCTCCTATAGTACGTGTGAGCCCCTTATGGTTATCAATCTGTCCCAACTTGGATTTAGCTCAAACACTTTGGCTACCTTTCCCACACTTGAAGAAGAGCTCTGCAAAGCTCTTGCACCAACAAAAGATGATCTGATAAAAGATATTACCTCACTGACCTTGTCCCTTCTCGTACTGTCAGCTGTCTAATTAAGGGCAAGATAATAGCTCTTTATGATGGGGCAAGATGGGTGGAGGGAAATGTTTCAGGGAGTGTCTTTCTGCCTCTTGTGCAACTATGTAGGGGGAGGCTAGAAGCCAGGTACCCGTGTGAACATGGGGGGGAGGAGAATTAGTATCACAAATAGCACCAGACATGTGAAGGGGGGCGTGGTGGATGGGACCGGCACTGGAAAGAAAGCACAACGTTCCTCCCAGTAGTAGCCACTCCTCACCTTGCTACCCCAGTGGGATTCTGTCCACCTGACCCTGGTGCAGTCAGAATAGCTCCAGCCATTGCCCCTTTGCACCCCCATGTGCAGCAGTGCTGCTAAAAGCCACCCAAGAAGGTTTAGATCGTAAGCCCTTGAGATATTCTCTTCTGTAAGGCAGCATGCCCACCAGTTGTACATCATTAACACCACATCTGTTCACTGCATGTAGAAAGTGCATAGGAGGCTCTCAAGGAGAAAACTGATGGATGGCAAATGCTAGCACGGATTTACATTATTGAGGCATCAGCTTATCAACCCATTACATCATCCTGTCAAGGGCATGTTCTCAAGAGGCCAGGCTGGACTAGTGGTGACATATGCCACACAACACCGACTGAACCCTTTGAACTGTGAGGGTGTCTGTAACCCGTCCGTGCCCAGGGTAGCCCCCTGATAATGCCAGGGTCAGGGCAGGCTGCAAAAGGAGAGCAAATTCTCCCAGCACTGGTGGGTGACACCACAGTCAGACTTCCCAACCAGCCAAAAGACAGCGCTTCTGATTCCCCCACACTGGTTATCAAGAAGCCACTGTGCAAATACACACAGCCCCCTTTACTGCATTTCAGTCTCTGGCTCCCAAATTGACACTAGGTCCAGTAAAGAGACCAGTTGCTTTAACTCTGTGCTCTTTACTAAAAGATTCCCTCTGATCCCAAAGGATCAGCCACAGTACCAGTTCACTATAAGTTTGGATCTTACCCAAAATACCACGCTGCCAGCCAATCCTTTAGTAACTAAAACTAAAGGTTTATTAGTAAAAGGAAAACAAACAATAAGAGAAGTGTTAAAGGCTTAAAGCAATCAGAGATATACAAATGATTTAAAAGTCCATATACATCAGGTTTCTAGAACAATTGTGGAGTTGCAGGCTTGTATAGTTCCTCTGGTATACATCCAGTACCTGGATGTGTCTAAGTCCTTCAGTTCAGTTGCACAGTGTGTTAATCCAGAGGCGTGTCCGCAGCTGGACAGGAACAAGGACACAAGGCAAAGACGAAGACGAAGACAAAATGGTTTCTGTGGTTTGATCTTATATACCCTCTGTTACTGGCCATGTGGCTTGTGGAACTTTACTGGAACCAAAATGAAGTCCAGAGTCACATGGGCCAATCCTGGTAACTCTTCAGGTATGCCTTTAGTTTCTTCCCGGGCCTCTGGCTTCTGTAAAGGTCTTGATGGGCCATTAAGCGGGCTATTGTCCTGCGGCCTCTCTGTCTGGGGTGTGTCTTCCACAGCACAGTTTGAAATACAGGGATATCAAAGATCTCCATAACTTTCCTCACACATATTACACAGGAACACAAATATTATCATCTTATTCAGCATATCCTAACCTTTTTAACAGTACCTGACATGGTATGTCTTACATGAATTATTATGATTTTGACATATTAATGTCAAACCACACAAATGCCCCCCCCTCTTAATGCAGCCCGCGTGACAGTGTCGTGCTTGTATCTGGTACTGTGGTTGGGATTCCCTGTACACCCACAGACAGGCTTCCATTTCTTCCTGACTAGCTGAGCCTACAGGATAGCAGACAGGGAGGAAACCAGAGGGAAATGACTCATTGTTTCTAATGCTCTTTGTCTACAGAACTCTCTCTGATACAAGTCATTCCAACATGGCAAGCCCTGCCCAGCTGTAAACCTTTGCCACGCCTTTCAAGAACATTCATTCTTTCAGTTTGGAGGTCAGCTGGGTCACCTACATGAGACAGAAAAGAAGAAGAGACAGAGGATGGGGGCAGGGATGAGGAGACCTGACTCACTTTTTCCCTCAGAAGCAGATCATCTTATGAAAGTATTCTCATGCACAAAACTCCTCGCTGTGTCAGATGGGGGATGGATAGAGACACCGGTACAGAGAAAGACTAGATTCTTAATATTTGTTTGGTGACAGTGCAGAGCCCATGGAAACATGCCTGAGGATTTCTCCTTTAGCTGTATGTGCGGCTGAATCAGCACAGTAGCACCTCAAGAGTCATCCTTTCGCAGTTTTCTTCCTTTTATGACTATTCACATGATAAAAACGTGACATTAGTAATACACATCAGGGAAAAAGTAGAACTTCACTACCCTGTCACTAATTAGCCAGGCACGGACAGCTTAAATAGGTAAGCAAAAGAACATGGAATCCAGAAAGCATTTTTAACTGCAGTTCCTCTAGTGTCCTGTTGTTCAGTGTGGCTGTGGACTATTACACAGTGTCTATGTTTCACCCCCTCCTTGTGGCCATGATTGATTGGTGGGTGAAGTGATGGGACGAAGTTTGTAGGGGGACTGTGGGGTCTTTTAGGATGAAAGGTGCTACATCTCTCATTAAATAAGCAAAGGCTTGGCAATGTATGCAGTTGTGTGAGATAGTATTTGCCTCTTATGTATTATTTCAGCTACAGCACCCTCAAAATTGAGACCCAGCGTGAAAATGTTATTTAAGTAAAATGCTTTACTACAGAAAAAGGGAGGATTCTATATCCCAAGGCTGATGCAGCTCCCTAGAATTGTTTATAAATGGTCACTCGCTTCATGGCCCACCGCAACTCTCTCTCAAACACCATTTCCACGGAGTGGGAGATGTGACAGTCCTTTAGAAGTGAAGGGGAGTGTGTCTGCCTCAAGAAGATTACCAGCTGAGGGTATCACAGAATAATGGTCATGATAACTAGGCACACAAACTTCCATGGATGCCTTCACGAATATGGCTTCTTTGTTGTACTGAAACATAAATGGTTTGCTGCTTTGAGGCTAGGAGAATTGTTTATGCTGTAATAGCGCACCAAAACAGCAACTGCTACACAGTCAAATATTTGCTGCTGCACTACCACTAATTTAGTAAGTAAGCCTTAATTCTGTAGAAGAGAAATTATATTTTGACTCACATTAACTGGCTGCAGAAAATTAAATTCAGACAAAATGCCCGAAGTATAACAATAAAATAAAATGTTAGCCTTTGCGGGCAGCCCCTTGTGGAGTAGCTGATCAAACTGGCATAAAAAGGTCAGCTCAACGTTTCCCTTCTCCCAAATCTCTCATCACCACGTTAGGAAATATCTTTCCATTTATATAGTGTCTTCCATCCTGAAAGATGCCAAAGCCCATTACTGTCCCAGACAAGAATATTGTTGAGGCTATAAAAATGTATCAGCTGCATTTGCTAAAGCCTATATTAAAACTGTAATAAGCAGTTGATCCCACTACCATAGCATCCCCAGCCTTCATGTATGGCATTGCAGGGGTCTTTTACCTCTAGCACCGCCCCATTCTGGCTCTGCATCGTCCATATCCGAGCCCTCCAGCCAGGTCAACTTTCAGTTCAGTCCCCTTTTGTTGCAATACAAAATGAAGGCCAGGAAATCCTAAGGTTCAAAGGTGGGTTTGTTTTGCAAATTGAAAGTCTGAAAATTCAGAGTTAAATTTCCACCTCTGTTTTTACTTTGGCCCCCTGACCCTGCCATTACTCATTATAGGCCTCGTCTTCACTACCAGAAAAAAGTATGTTCTTAGCAAGTTAACATACACAAGGTAATATCTTACTGAAGACAAGGCAGTTTGTAGTTTTCACAGGAGTGAGTAGATTGAGATATAAACTATGGGGAAGTCTTCTGAAAATGGCATGAGATTTTAACATACAGCGTTGTAGCTCGGTTGGTCCCATGATATTAGACTCCAGATGAGGTGAGTGAGGTAATATCTTTTATTGGACCAACTTTGGCTGGTAAGAGAGAGACACGCTTTTGAGCTCACACTGAGCCCAGACCTGAAGAAGAGCTGTTTGTAAGCAAAAAAGTGTGTCTCTCTCACCAACAGAAGTTGGTCCAATAAAAGATATTACCTCACCCACCTATTCTCATGATATTTTAATGTCTGCAGTGGTTAGGCCTGGGGCCTAAGTATTCTGTAATTCTGCAGCCATGAAATTTGCCACAGAATTGGGCGCCATAATGTAAGTTTTATGTTAAAATAACATTATGTTTCCAGCCCTCATGGCTGTGAAGATACACTCAGTTCACTGAAGCAACGTGATCTGAGGCAACAGATAGCTTCAAAGAATGGCTTTAAGACCTGCAAAGTGAGTACCCCAGCTGTAAAACGGGTAATGAAATCAGGGATGGCTTTAGCATGGGTTCAATTGCACCCACAGAAACCATAAAATCAAGGGTGCAAAAACACACTTCTCCCACCCTAGGGAGGGGAGGCTCCAGGGGAGGGAAGGGGTTGGAGAGTGAGACCTTTCCTCACTCACCCTGGGCTGGGGCATAGGAGATGCCACTGTGTGGGGTGGACTTGTTCTCCAACCTCCCGCATTGGGCTGGAGATGGCTACTGCTGGGCAGTGCTCCTTCAGCAGTTTAATACAGGGTGCCCTGGACTGAGGAAGCTACATCCACTCCTGCATACGATACCCCTGTCACCACTTCCTTGCCTTGTCTATTTAGATTGTAAACTCTTTGGGCAGGGACTTTTTCCTACTATCTTTGCACAACATCTTGGGCCCTGATTTCACGTAGGGCTTGCAGGCGTTATTCCAACGCAAATAGGAATGTGAACTACCCCATTCATCTCAGTGGGATGATAGCTTTTCAAACCTAAAAGATGACATTTATTCATATTAACCATTTCCCTGCTGATTGGTGCAGCAGAAACATCTGTCTAATTTGTCTATCCCATAACTACCAGGTGCCAAAAGCCCCAGTTGCCCCCTGTCCAGCTGCAAAACCTCCAGTTTTTCTCAGAAATGCTGTCATGGTACAGTCAGGGCCAAGATCTGTGGCATATCAAAAACTGAGATTGCGGGGGTCAGAATAAAATACAAGGAATTTAATATCAAAATAAATAAGTCAAGGGCTACTGTCCTGTCTACATTATTTAGTTTCTTACTTCATTCATTAAAAGCCTCCATTTTGTAAGTTTGAATGGAATCCCATACGTACCACAGAATCCAGGGACCCTGCAGTAAAATTTGGGTTCAGATTATTATTGAGTAAATGGCACCTTGCTTAACAATTTCACTTTGTGTCTCATTCACTCATTCAGTGACATGGTACATCCGAGTAGGAGGCTGTGGCATTCGTCCAGTTCTGACTCAGAGGCAAGACTGCTGCCTAATTAATACCCATGCCACTTTCTGGAGTACCCAAGTTTTCCTTAGAGGCCTCTCATCCAAACACAGCTGCCGTCCAGTCCAGAGCTGGGAAAAATCACAGCCTAAGATGGCTGAAGGCAACCTCGTTTTGAGTTTGTGTTGATTTTGCATATCAGTGACATTGCCAATGGGATTTATAGTGGCACTTCCAATTTCAAAACCATTCCTTTCAGGATTTTGTGACTTGCAGATAAAATGCACCTTTTTGTAATACTGTGTATGTGTGAAATCTACAGGGGAAAGAGTGAAATAATTAGAATCTGCAGTTCTTTTCCAGCATGATGGTGCTTTTTGCTGACTTTTATTCTCAGGGAGATTCTGTTCTTTCAGGGCATGTGGGTGGGAAGGGCTGTGAATCAGAGTTTACCTTTCAGGTGTTAAGAGTGTTGCCTGTACAGCAGTCACCGTCTTATATTTTAAAAATAAAAAAGGCAGCAAGATTTCATTTGAGACAAAGGTTGTTATGCAAAAGAATACTGTCCAGGTTTTCACCTATTTAAATAAGAAGGAAACTTGAAAGAATAAACTAGATTTTAAATGGAAGCTGAAATCCTTGAGCAGGAGCTGGCTAGTCTGAGCTAGTATTGGATTTGTTTGATTGAGGTGGAGGGGAAGTGAATGGAACAGCCCAGACAATGCCGTCATTCTTTCCATCTTTGACTTCTGAAAAGAGAGGCGCTTTCTCTAAACCTCAATGTGCATTGCAATCCCATGACATCAGTTCCACATTACCTGCACTGCCACATATGAATGAAAGTAAAAAATAAAAACCCACCACTATGAGTATGCATGGAGGATGGGTGGAATTCTGCTTTTAATTTCCACTAGATCAGGCATCCCTATTGATTTCAAAAGGACTCCTCATGTCAGTAAGGCCTGTTTATGAATTAAGAGATTGCTGGTTTGAGTTCCACATCCTTAACATTGCCCAGTTAAACAAGGCAGTTCTAGGTTTTGTCTCTGTCATTTTCATGTGGAGTGTTTCCATTTTTAATATTGCCTTTTCTTTTCTTTCACTCACTGAATTTTATTAATAGGCTTCAAATGACCTTTTGGCAGGTTGACTGGTGGTTTCTTTAACATCAGTGTGACCCCCAGGTCTATCGCCAGTATGGGACACTATTAGGCTAAAATGAACAAGTCAGACACTTAGGCAGCTGGATCCTGATACATCAGATATATGTAGATTTTAAGGGTTGATCTGCTATTGAATTCTTCCTAAAATGATTTCATTATTTCTTTAGAGGCTATGAACAAAACCTTTTTTTAACATGCCAAGGAATTTACTCCAAAAATGATTCTGATAAGAAATGTTGTGTGTGGAATTAGGGTAGATGGTCACCACTGGCACGTCACTAAAAGGAAAGTCAGAGATATGTAATTATTATTAGACACCACAGTTAGAAGGACACAGTGGGTGAGGTAATAATTTCACAGACTCTGGCTTGTGAAGCCTCAGTGGTGCTCACCCCCACCTGTGAGCCCCTTTGGCTGTGCTGGTGCCCCACCCTACCTGAGGGCTTGGATTTACTGATCCACTACTGCTCTACCTTGCTGGAGGGTTGGTTGAGCCCTGGAGACTGCCGACTTCCCCTGCCGACAGACTGTTGTTCTCGGATGGCATAGCAAAGAGGCGTGGCCCCCCATGGAGACTGATGGTGAGGGAGGGCCTGCACTGCTACTTGCCTACATGAATAAAGGTCAGGATGCTCCATTCTTATCAAAATTAAGGGAACTGGGCACCCAAATGCCTTGAGCACCTTTGAAAATCTCAATCTGAAGAGCTAATACTGAATTTTAATTGAAAACATTCAAGTATCTCCATCATCCACTGGTCCAGCGTTTTCATAGCATCAGCAATACGTATTTCAGCAACGTGTTCCTCGAGGGTCCAGTCCACAGGAGCAAGGACTGCAGGACCAGACTCTATCACATTGAATCATTTCCCCGTACATTTTTCAGTAGTGCTCCTTCCATAAAGCATGTGGAACACCAGACCAAAGTTCCGGATCGGTACACTGCAGTAAACGCTAAACCAGAAATACCTGACAGCTGGATTCCTGGTGTCCTATCAGTAACGCTCTGCACAGCTAGAGGGGAGACCGGGTCTCTGAGCTGCTATAATCTAACTGTGTTACCTGCTATGCTTAATCTGGGGGCTTCAAGCCTTTACAGCACTCCCCAGTCAAATTTAAGGGCAATCCAGTCCTCAGGTCACTAGGGTGGGAAGCAGATTTATATTGACAAAAACCAGCTGATGAGGGCATGGCCTGGAGGGCCTTAAAGTGCAGGGGACCTTGGCTTCTCATATTGTGTAACATCATAGTATCCCAGCCATAATACTGGAGCCCTCAATGTAGGAAGCATATAAACCTCTGGTCCGGAGGATCTATCATGTAAGTGGCAGTCTGCAGGGCTCTGCTAAAGCCCGGGGAAACAAAATAAAACCTCTGTAAGTGAAGAACAACGTACCCACCGTGAGGACAACTTGGCACAAAGAGAAAGCCCAGAGACACCAGACCATAGCAGCTGCTCTGCACCACGGCTCTGAGAGCTGAAGAACGTTCCCACTGCCAGGTCAGATATCTGGTTTTAAAGTCAAAGTGCAATCTTCCAGCCCTCCAGCACTGGCTCACCAGCTCTGGAAGCTCCGCAAACTGGTCCAGCTCCTGTTTTCTCCCCAGTTCCACTTTATTCCCAGCCAGGGATGGCCCGCAGAGCTTTCTGGTCTCTGCAGCTTCCCTGTCTCTTCCAAGCAGCTCTCACCTGCCCCTTTCCTTTCTCTTCCATACTGAAAAATCTCTTGCCTGTTCTCTTCCGATTTCTCTTTATATGACCTAGTTGCCTTCTTTTAACCCCAATTGGGAGGCAGTCACGTGCACTGGACCCTGCTCCCTTCTAAAGGGGAGAGTAACCATGTTACAAGGAAGAAGAGCTGTAAACTGGTGAGGAAGAAGCCATATCATCCCCTGTCAAGCTCAACATGGAACCTGCAGAAAAAGGTGCCTTGGGCTCTATTGACTTTTCTGTGGCCCCCCTGTGCATTGGGAATCGCCCTGCAGGCAAGGCTCCAGGGGCAGCCATCAACACATGGAGTCCTGGCAGCACATCTCAGAAGCCAGTGGGCCAAGGTTACAGAGTCAGTGTGGTGGCATGGAACTCTGGACTTTGGTAGAAGCCCCAAGATCCAAAAGAACTCCCTTCGTTTCACATAAGATCAAATCGAGTCACCCGCATTTGGAACAATTGGAAGAAAGCTCCATAAGGGGAACTTCAAAGTTTTCCTCCACCTTCTAAGGCCTTCTCCCCTGGGGTTTTCCTATTGGAGGGGGACAATTTGGGCCCATGTTAGATCAAATTCTGCTTTCCGTTGTCCCAGCACAAACCCAATGGCCATAGTAGTTACTCCAGATTTACACATATAAAATTGAGATCAGAATCTGACCCCTGATCTTTGTATGCAAAGGAAAAGTGGGAATGGAGTACAGTTCCTTAGGACATGACTGGGTTCCCAGAGCTGTTGGCATTCATATTGACATCAGTGATCATGGGTCCATCTTAATGAACAGATAGGGAAGCGAACAAGTAGCTGTTAATTGGTGAAGCAGCAAAGTACTAAAAAAAATTTGCTGACCAAAAGGAGATGGATAATGTTAGTTGGAAAAAGATTTTATTGGAAGTTATTGAAAAGATGTTATTCTCCATGGAGAGTTCAAATAAGTAATTAGCTAAAAGTAGCTGACAGTCTTTTAAAGACATTGCTACAATCTGCAACAGGACTTACCATAGGTGCACATCAACCCTCTGGTGACCCATTAGTAGGAGAAGACAGTCTGTAAAATTCAATGCACTGACCCCTTAACTGATGCTTTTGCAAATATAATTAATCAGTGGATTCCTTTTCCAGCAGAAGTTCAGCATGATGCAGCAAACAATGCATATATTTTATGTCAGCAAATTCCCTATTAATCTTGGGAGCTAGACTGCTTAAGTATAATTTCTTCTTGCAGTTAATGAGGTTATAATTAAACAAAATCCTATCACTGGTTAAACAACCAGTTCTGTATGGTGGTTTGCAGCTCCCAGTAATTGATGTTGCAGCTAAATTCCCAATATTTTGTAAGCTCACAGCAATCCATGGGGGCTGTGTCTATACTAGAGAACTGTATTATTGAAGTTTGCAAAAAATCAAGATGCAACAGTTCAGAGAATTCACATTAGCCATCCTGTTTTGAGGGCTCACAGAGCACTGCATCCACACTCCTGACACTCACTGCAGGATTTGTAGAGCATTACAATTGTCCCACAATGCGCAACACAGCTCCTATGACTAAAGACCTGGTCCCACTCACATTGACTTACATGGGAATTGAATCAGGCCTCAGATGCACAGTGACTTTGTTCCATGGGGCACATTTGCACCTATCACTTTCTCTCCTCTTCAAGCCATTGTGTTGCCTCCTTTGGGAGGTTCTGGCCAATATGAGGATCCACACATGCAAGGGTTGGGGCTCCAACCTGCCACACCCTCATGCTTAAATTGCATTGCCATGGCAGTCAGCTGCTTCTTCTGCCATATTGTCAGTCTGTTTGTGGGCCCAATGGCAGTAGCTTGCTACGATGAGCAGTCACTATGGGTGTCACTGCTTGAGGAGGTATGGGTTTTATTAGTTTCTTCAATCTGATTTTTAGCTGAACTAATGGTTTTTCTCTCTCTCACTTGTGCGTCCTTCTATGAGCCTGACCCAGGCATGGACCAGAGCATGAGACCAGAGAGGAAACATCCCTCTGCAAGGCCCTCCAACCTTTCCAGCCACTCTCTTCTAGGGCTGGGTCAATGTTCAGGGAGGGTGTGGTGGACAGGTGGTGTATGAACACGGCGGAGGAGACAAGAGATACGTGGCTTTACTTGGGTATCCAGGATGTAGGAGGGTGGGATGTAGGAGAAGCTTTGCTGTGTATCTTTCACCCAATGGCCCTGTTCTGTTTTCTATTTCAGAGCTTAGGAGTGTGAGAGAGACTTCAGAGGCAACCCTGGGCTTCTGTGGCAACCCCCAGCAGAGTAAGTGGTGAGAAGTGGCGTCTATGTTTGTATGTTCACACAGAGGTGATAGTAGGCAGAGAAGAGGCATTTTATCACACACTCTCTATTTTCTTTCCACTGGGTCTCTTGGAATGAACCCAGTAACTGGGCCCCCTAGATCTTCTTTGGTCTCTGCTCTTCCTTATATTTGGTACTATGAGTTTCTTTATGCCTTTCTCTTCCCCTCCCTTGTCCCCCGTGCACCTTCCCTGTGGGCTTTGGGAACAACTAGATTTTATTTGTAAAACTGGGGTGGAGGGGAAGTCAATACAGCCCTCTTTATCAGCAAAGAGAGCTGACAGAGGGTTCCCACTGTTGTGAAGGTGCGCTCAGCCTTCTCACAGCTCTGCTGACGTTTATAAGAGTCCTTGTGTGTTATTCACTGTAGGTTACTCACTGCCCTAGGTCGTATGAAATTGTCCTTAACTCTTACATGTCCTGGCCTACATTTTCATGTAACTGCAAATAATGCATTATAATTTCTGGATGATGCAGATGACATTATTATTGTCCCCCTCATGGGAAGGGCCTTACAGAGAGATCCCCTCTTTTCCTCCCACTTAAAAATCTCCTACCTTTAAAGGCACTGTGCTGTGGCCAACACAGTTCCAGAGAATGGAAACATGACATTAACTTACTCCAGAGGCTAACGTTGTTTCTGAAACAGCTGGGGGACACTAAAGAGAATTGAATGATGCAAGGTTTCCTTTCAGGGCATTAAGCATAATAAGGGAATGACCCCACGTCCTCAAGGAAGCTTTTTCCAGTGGTGCGTGGATGTCCCTGAATGAGGCCAGCCCCAAAAGAAGCAGAGACCGAGGATAGGGAGGGGTGAAAATATCCTCTAGGAAAATGTAGGTCTTGGACCATCCCAGAGTGCAAGGGGTACTGGTGGTTGGTGCTGGTGGATCTGCTACTTCCCTGACTATGGTAGAGGTCAGTTCTTTCCAGGGATGGGTCAGAATCAGTACAGAATCTACTCTGGAGTGATTAGACTGTACCAGTGGATGCTGATCCCCTTTAGTTTGTATGTTGGAAACAAAGCTGGTACTGACAGCTCCATACTCCTTAATGCCAGACGCTCATGGCAAGGAGGTCTAAGCAGGTCTAAGTCCTTAGGACCCCTGTGCAAAGACTCACCCACCTGGACAGAGTCAGGGAGGGATCCTTTCCTCGGGGAACAAATTTTGAAGAGAATGTGTCCTGGTGTTTGTGAGAGTGCCCCTTAGTCTCATGAGAAGCCCTGGAAAGGGATTCCTTGGGATCAGCAGTGGAGCTCATGCTTGGAGGGGCGCTGGTGGTTGACTCAGTCCAGTGGTATAAGTGGGGGGATGGTGTCCCTGGCCGGGATCCGAGTGGGGTCTCGTGTCTGCTCCATGAGCTGTTTTCTTAGTTGGATCTCATGGCCCCCATGGGTCTGGGGAGAGAAGGAGCGACAGATTCTGCATTTAGGGGAGATGTGCACTTCGCCAGAGCAGTAGAGGCAATGCTGGTGCTCGTCACTCACTGGGAAGGGGTGTGGACAGGCGATGCAATTCACAAACCCTGGGACTCTGGGTATGGGCCTTGTCCATGGGGGAAAAGCTCCAACGTGGGGAAAAAACTGAGTTAACTGTACTAAATTCTAAGATTCCCATTACTAAGCTACTAAAAATACTAAACCTATTTACAGTGTATCTACTTACAGGTTGAGGAAAACAACGTCACTCTGGACACGGAGGATTCTGACTCGGGCTACGCAGTGTAAGAAGGACCTGGAGAGCTGCTGGTCTGCACTGCCCCGTATGCCCTTGGTTCAGAGCATGAGGAAAACAGCTGCACAGTCCCAGACTAACAGACTAAACAGGGGGATTAACGTTAGGGAGGGAGAGGAATTATTTAAGTTTAGTA
>ML675605.1:7778877-7867311 GCA_007922155.1 Mesoclemmys tuberculata
TTTTGAGGATTTCAATAACTCAGTCATGGGTTCGGGGTTGTTATAAATGTGTATGGGTAGGGTTTTGTGGCCTGCCTTGTGCGGGAGGTCAGACTAGATGATCATATTGGTCCCTTCTGACCTATGAGTCTATGAGTCTATGACATGACTTGCTAGGAAATTCTCTGATCTCAGGCACATGGAGTGCATGTGTACCCACGTGTGGAATGCACATAGGGACCAGCACTCAGAGAACAACAATCTCTTAGAAGCAGTGAATCCAGTGTAGGCCAAATATACTGGTTAAAATCAACAAAATAAAGAGTTCACAGGTGAAACCGCTTCTGTCCAATACTGGATTTGAGAGAGACAAAGTAGGTGAGCTAACATCTTTTATAGGACTAACTTCTATTGGTGGAAGGTACAAAGTTTCGAGCTTCACAGAGCTCTTCGAGCCTTGGGAAGGAAACCAAAGTGTGTGAGCTAACTACACATTGGGACCAACTGTTAAGCATAAGGGGTTAACACAACTGTAGAAGACCACTTAAAATGAACTGGGCAGTTAAGAGTTAGCAGGCAAATTGTTGTATTGCGCCATAAAATTCATATCTCTGTTGAGTCCATGGTCTTTAGTGTCAAGCAGTTATGAACTTAAGTTCCCAGACTAATGAAGATATTGTGCAAGTTTCCTTTGAGAAAAATGTTCTTCCATGCATGATGATAGGTCTTTTATCATTTTTCTGGGTGAGTTCATTTTGGCGTGTAGTGATCGTCTGATTTCACCCACATAGTTGTAGCTGGGAAATTTGATGCCCTGTGAGGTACACCATATGCTGTGATAGGCACATGTAGGACCCATGATTCTTGAAAGATGTGGTTGTGGGGGCTACTGATCATCTTAGAGGTGGAGACATGTCTGCAGGTTTCACATCTGCTGTTCTGGCAAGGTCTGGTGTCACTTTGAATTGGTGTGACCTGGCTTGGAGAGGTTGGAGGGTATTCGGGAAAGATTTATTTCAGCATGATGGGAATCACATCAAATACGGGTTGTAATTGTTTGATACCCCATATGAGCACCAGAGGTAGTAGCTGACAACTACAGTTGTACGGTTAGTGAGTTTTCCCCCCTGTATTGAAGCAGGTTTTCCCAGGATATTTGGGTGGCTCTTTTTATGATGTGATCTACTTCTCTGGTCATTTTTAGTGAAGATAGTTTTAAGTGTGTTTACATGTGTATCCTGGATTTTCTTTTCTGAACAAATTCTGTGGTATTGGAGTTTAGGTCTTCTGTTCAGAGGATTTAACAGATGATGCAGCATGCTTGCAAATTTACAGTTAGACAACAACAAAAAAAGTATCAATGTTTACAGAGTAAACTGCATTACCCAGTGTATCAGCTATAAACATTGATCTCTAGTCCTCAGCCTTGAGTCAGTGGCAAAAACACTCACGGTCCTCAAGTCATATCAAAATCAATGTATACAATGTGTAAGACGATAGCTACCGTGTCTTCAGGTCAGCTATGCTGTGAATCATCACTATCTAATGTAAGGGAGTGCCAAGTCTTGAAACATTATCTTTATATATATATATTGTGGTAAAGTCAGGCCAGATGGCTACGGAAGGGTACTCCAGGGCCGATATGTGAGCCCTAGGATGCTCAAAGCCCTTTTCACTGCAGGCAGGACAGGGGCAGGGCAATCGGGGCACCTGGAACCAATTGAGAGCCTACCCAGGTGTACTTAAACCCTGCCTGCCCTAAAGATGGGGGAGGGAAACATAGGAGAAGGAGAGGAAGGAGCTGTTAGATCCCCCTGGATTGGAAATAGTATTTTTACAGTTGGAGAAGCAGAGCAGGAGATACCCTGATCCTAGCCCCAGTCGGCAGGAAGAACTGGTGATTCTTGGATGCCCCAAGACTCCTCCACCACCCCTGGGACCCTGGGGAAGGAGCCCTAACCAGGTACTTCCCCGGGTCACAGGCACAAACTGAGGCTAGCTGCCCTCCTCTGTAGGGTTGAGGGACAGCCCCCCCAGGCCTGCAGTAAGGCCTGTACCTGGTCGTCCTGTGGGAGAGGCACTGAAGAGAGGGGAAAAACCCAAAGACTTGTCCAGCTTGCGGTGGGATTACCTCAGGTCTCCACTGCCAGCAGAGACTGTTGCCAGCAGGCGAGCCCTAGCAGGGGGGTGGCATACCACAATATATATCTCATTTTCATGATATTTGATTTTTAAAGCCTGAGATTCTCGAGTCATGTGAATTTGTGAGAATCTCAGCTTTTATTTTCCTTAAAAAAAGTTTCTAGCCTCAAGTTTGTGGGAAAAATATTGAAAACATGACCTGAGTGAACCCTAACAGCTTGGAAAACAGAAGGAAAAAGAACCATAAATTTGTGATTATTAAGTTAACCTCATGATTTTTAAGTTAAACTCATGATTATCCAGGACTTAAGTCATGACTTTTGAATGCTTGGTGTTGATGTTACTGCCTTCAGCTGAGTTAGGAGATGGGCTGATGAGCTATAAACAATGTCTTGTCTACTTCTCATTTAGCAGGATGGTGATTACAATGGGAGGCCTCTGCTGAGGGGTATAACGCAGAGAGACATGGAGGGGAGGAGAGCCTCAGGGCTTCAACAGAGATGGTTCTGTAGGTCCCCATTCCCCTCAAACATTTAAAACTTAAGTGATTGGCCAGAGAACATAACAAACCCGGTAGGGACCATGAATGAATGAAATTTCATGAGTCCTATTGCCACACTGAGTGGGGCCATTAAAGAGATAATAAATGTTGTGGGGTGGGGGAACATTATGTATTTCTCATCCCCTCTTTCCAGTTGTGGCACCTATGGGACTGTGACGTTCTGGTATGTACATGAGCTACTGCCCTCAACTGGTGAGGATGGCAGACTTATAACACTGTAGTGCAGTACCATAAATTTACATGGCATTTGTTAAGAGGCTCACTCACCACAGGTGTTACCCTGTGGTCAGGCAAGGCACGGCACGTGTTCTTCTTTCCTGGCACCTTTGTTGACAGCCACTCTCCTCTGGCAGTGGTCTGTCCCTTCCGTGACTCAGCCCTCCGGCCAGGTCATGTGTATCACGTCTGCCCCTTTTGGGGTATAAAGAATCCAGCAAAGGGGTAACCTTTCAGGTTAGGCAAGAGTCTGTGTCTCCCCTTGGTTGAGGACTGGGGGCTTGACCTTTCAGCCCTCAGGACTTTTTCTCCCCTAGACTCCCCTTCTCAGGGGTAGTCTTCTGTCTTCAGCATCCTCACATGGTTACTAGGGGAATCCGGGCCCACCTTCTCCAGCAGGTTCTGATGCAGGGCCCAGCGTAAGAAGCTAAGTCCTGCACCACTGAAGTGCTATACTGCTGCCTTCCTGGATCACTTCCTATCAGTTCCCCTCTTTCCCAACAGGTAAAGACATTAAATAACTGGAAATCAAGGATAAAGTCTCAGGCTTTTTGAGAATCCCAAGTCTCTTCCCTCTGGGTTTGGCCAAGTCACTATTGTCAGATCTCAGGCAGCAGGAGCCCCTTCCCAGGAGCTCAGAGCGCAGGTCAGTCCATCTCCACAGTCTGCTACCTTACTGAGCAAGGTCTGCTCTCTTTTTGAGCTCCTCCTCCAAGCCATGCGTGGTGCAGGTGTGGTGTGTGGGGGTTGTCTGGACCCAGAGCCACTACTTAGCCCTTTCCTTACTGATGCAGGGCTTGCATACCCCTCACAGCATTTTATAAATGAGACATGTTCTCTGCCCAGAGAAGCTTACAATCAAAGGTGGATGAGACCAAGACACACACCAACTTTAGGAAGCCAACTTCAATGGAATTACATCAGGATGATGTGGGACCATTTTGTTTTACTACTTCTGCTATAGGGTCTATTCTATTTATTTATGCTTAAAATTGAATTTGAGTCTTCTGTCCTTTAGGAAACTTAGTTTTTCAATTTTCTTTTAGTAGTTGATCATATTCCTGTGAAGTCCATCACAGGTTATGCGGCAGAATAAAATGGTAGCGTACATGCTGCTTATTATCTGTTGTAATACTTCAGTCTATTAAGTGATGCAGTACCCAAAGGGACAATTAAATGTGCACAACCAATTTTAAGTGACCTTTGTTCCCACTCTCTGCTTTCGGCCACCCTAGTAGTAATTTTCCTCGGCTCCACACATCTGCTTTCTGACACTTCCCCTCTTGTACGACCCACACAAACTAAGACTCTTCCAGGGAACATGTTCAGGTCAGGACATCTGGCCCCTGATCAGCAGTCTGCCCCAAATCTGTGTCTTAATGAAAACCCAATTCCATACACTCCCACCCTCCAGCACACCCATATGACTAGGCTCAGGGAAAGGGGAGGAAATGAGCTCCCTACATATAACAGTACTGCTAGTACCACTTCTGATGCGTCTGAGAAATGCAAAGGTCACTCTTGCCTGGCCACCACTCCACAAAGTTTTCTGGCCAAGTGAGAATTTTCCCTGGAATTTTCCAATTAATACTTTATAGGCCCATGAGACAATCTTCTGGACATTTAGTAGCCTTTTTACATAGAAATAGTAAATGGAGACCATTATTTCAGAACACCTACAATTCTGTACAAGTACAGCTTATTGCTTGATAATGAGCAAAAGCTTTCTTTGTTCTTGTTGGTTTTTGAAGTACACTCATAATTCTGCACTTCATCTGTCTGATAATGATTACACGGTTAGCTTAGCTTAGTTTATTGTGGTTTCCTAGCACAGCAACACACTTTCATTTCACCAGCCCTCTCTCCTAGCTGGTCCTCCTTTAAATTCCTGTTCCTCCCACAGCATCTCCTTTCTGAACATTCCAGGGATCATGGGACATGTGGTTTGATTCAGGTTTGGACTCTTTGCCCTGGAAGAAAGTGGGAAGGGACCTGGGGCTCGGTCAAACTGTTTGCATTTTAGCTAGAGTTTTGAGTACAGGAATGTACCCCTCCTGCCCCTGGAAAACGGGTTCCTGGTAGAAGGCCTTTGTATGGTCAGTAAAGCAGAAGCAATCCTTACTGTGTGAAAGGAGAATGTGGAAAGCACCCATCAGGATTTGGTAAGTGTGGGAGTGCTTGTTTTCTTGTTTTTTCCGAACTGGTGTGCCCCTTCTGTCTTTCTGTTAGGTTATATACACAGTGAAAGCGGCAAATTTGCTAATGTCAGATTGATCTTTCTGGATCAGCTGAACGGTCACTGAAGACCTGGAAGTTGACGCACTAAAACCACCCCCTCAAGTGGCGTAGTACTGTGTCAACAGGAATGCATATCCTGGCAGCGCAGCGCAGCAAAGATGCCGTGCACAATGGAAGTTAAGAAGTCGATGGGAGTTACGCAAGTTACGCAGGCTACTGCCGTTGAATTTTCAGGTAAGTGTAGATCCAACCTTAGAGATGCGCCAAGGAGGTAGGCTTCAGATCTGGGATATGGAGTTTGGGTTCAAGGATGAACCAAGGCTCAAGGTCAGTTTCAGGAGACTCCAGCATCTCCCTTGTTATCATTAGTATTTGCCCTAATTGCTGGAAATCTCCATGGATCAGCTGATCTCACAGGATTTCTGTCAGTTTGGGCTGCATCTGAATCTGGTCTGAAGAATAGGTCCTGCTTGGCTTTGGATCTGTGGCAGAACCAAAACTGCAGGACTGGCTTTGGACTGGGGGATTCATTAGCTCTAAGTACTCTGCCTCTAAAAATTTAGGATTGTGGCTGGATCTAAGGGTCCAGTGTGGACTCGTCTCCACATACCATAAATTACAGAGTATTACACATTTCAGCTGCAAGAGTTATAGTTCATCATTTAAGATGCTGAAAAAACAATTAATCTGCCATGAAATGAACCTGTCTTTCAACCTTCCCTGTGGGATCTGCACAGGGAATCAGGAGATCTGGATTTTTTTTCCAGATTCCACCACTGACTTGCCATGTGGTGTTTGGTATGTCACTTCACCTCTCCATGACGCCATTTCCTATCTATAAAATACAGACAATAATGCCGTCATTTGCTAAGCACTTTGAGATCTGAGGATAAAAGAAAGCTATATAGTTCTAAGTATTTTTATGCTTATTATATTTATAAAGGCCACACAATTCTTTTTGTGCTTCTTTTGCTAACATATGCTTACGTTTAAAAAGAAAAACAACTCACAAACCCAACGTAGCAGCCCAAATTTAGCAGCCCTGCATTTGTGAGCAACCCAGTAATTACTAAACAATGCGTATGTGGGTATGCCTGACAGTGGAGAAAAGATACAGCATTAGTAAGAAAGAGATCTTTATTTCAACAAATAACTTGAACCAAACTGGCTATGCCCATCCAATTCTGTCTGGCATGCTCGGCGAACTTGTCTGTCTCCTGGTATAAACTGAAGTAAGCAGTTAAGAGTTTCTCTAAATTATGGTGCCTCCCACCGAGTTGCTTATGGACTGCTCCATGGGTCGTAGAAGCACTGTGTATGATGACTCCCTGGCTTGACCCCGAATCTGGAGCTTCCCAGAGGTGTGTAGGCCAGTTTATGGCCATCTTATACAGTTCCTACACTGGAGGAATTCTCCTCTGGCTAGCTCAAAAGCTTTTACTGTCCTTGTATGCCACCACAGAGGCATTCAGGGGCCACAGGAGGAGGGAGAATATGTTTCTCTGACTTAAAAATGAGTGTTGCACATTGACAGTGTCTTTTAAAAAATGAATTCAAATTTCTTTCATCTAATTGATCCAAAACCCATCAATGGCACTTTACTGAATTATTTTAAAAATCCTGAGTGGTCTACACCCATACCTGAGTTTCCCACTCCCACTTCTGAATCAGGTGGGATTGCCAAGGATTTCATTTCACTCCATTCATCACTTTATTCTCATTCTTCTATGATTTTTATTTTTTCCATGCCATTTCAAAGACAGGCAGAGTAATGTATTTTATTTTTTCTATTAAATGTCGTGGCCAATAATTAAATGGGCTAGCTTTGGAATGAAGTGGGTCTTCCACTGTGTCTTGAAGGCATTTAAGTTTGTGTGGCCATCTTCATCTCTAAACTGTGGAAGGGAGATCCACAACTGCAGGCCAGCTGACAAAAACGCTTTGTTGCAGAGCCCGTGTTTGTAATTAGGTGTGGTGCTGCATTTTGCATTAGTAGGAGGAATTTTTAAGTGTCTTTGAATTCATTACCAAGTAAGGGGGTTTCGGTAATGGAACCTGCATGGATCACTGTAGCTGGGGGTGTACCTAATAGCATGTGGCCTAATCTGGCCAGCTGGGTGTGAAAAGAGGAATTTATTAGTTTCTATGGTTTAAGATACAAGAGCCACTGAGTTAAGACTAGCAGAATCACAGAGGTGACTGAGCACTAAACATTATAACGTAATTAAAGTTTCCTATTCATATTCACTGCAAACCAGGTGGAAATTTAACATGAAATACACTTGACTTTTTATAAACTCAGTTACATGTTGCTGCAGTCAAAAATACTGAGAGAAAAAAGGACATTGTAATGCAATATCCTTATTGCACATGGAAACAATCCTATGTGCACTGTGATCTTAATTTTCCTGGTGCAAAGTCCAGTGCTGGCGATGGATGCACCAGATACCGATGGAGATGAAGGGTGTGTGTCACTGTTTTGCATAGATTGTAACATTGCTATGTAATGAGCCCAGCATGGTAGGACTTTTTTTGTTTGTTGAAAGGGAGAAAGTTGTTTTGATGTAGCCACAGAGCTGCTGCAGACCAGTTCTGTGAAGACTATTTCAGTTCAGTGTTTCAACTAGCCTCTGCAGTTCCTTATGCAGCCCTCCTGTGAGGTTCCACATAGCAGCAGGTCCTCTTGCCATGCCCCTTTCCGTTGCCCTGCCTCCATGTGCTCACTTGCATTCCAGAACCATGGCTGCAGAGGCAGCAGGAGGATTTCCCTCTATCCCACCTCTCCCCTTTGCACAGTTTCCCAGCCCCCCTCAGCCCACCCTCTTTCAGCACCATCTTGGCTGCAGGCCAGTGCAAACACTGAGCCGCACTCAGACCCACTGCATACTGTTCAGCATTTGCATTGGCCTGCAGCCAAAACACAGTGAGGAAACACCTTCTACAAGCAGCTTGATATGATCCTGGGTAGGTGACATCTGCAAAGAGCAGGCAAGTTGTCAGCTCTGAGTCTCCTGTCCTCAAAATGGATCAGAGGGAGAACTCTTACAGGCTGCTACCGGTTTCGTGCAGGGGGTCCCTCCCCCTCATCTCCACAGAGTGAAGCATTAGCAGTTGTGCTTTGAGGCAGGGGTTCCCCTGACGTGAGCCTCACTGGGTGCAACCCCCTGCAGGTCAGAACCACGAAAAACCGTCACCAAGACCCATACAACTAGAAGCTCCAAAGTGTACTTACCTCACTGTAAACCTCTCCAGATCACTAACCAGGGTGAATGTGAACTGCCCTAAGATTGTAAAGTGACATGATCTAGCTACCTCTGGTACATCTGAAACTATTTCTTACCAGTGTTACTAATAATAACTTAAATCATTTAAATACATCTATCAGTATCTCTCTCAGCTTGTGCAATGATCACACTAGCTTGGCTGCTTTTACTGACAATATCCAACATTTACTTCTATAACTCTTTCCCTCCGTAGCTTTCAAAGACCTTACAAAGCTGAGTAAGAATTATTACCCCATTTTCTGATCAGTTTCAGGGGTTGCAGCCCTGCAGGAAACTGATCAAATTACAGAAGTCATGAAAGACTTTTTAAAAATACTTGCTTATTTGCCGTTTCATAGGGGTGATTATGAGCAATATACAGACAAATATATATATATACACACACACAATATACAGTTCAAAGAAAATACACAGGTAGATGTAAAAGTTTTCATGGTAGTGCAGATAAGAACAAACATAACTGATGCATTGATGTTATTATATTTAGGTAAATCCACCCGTAATTGTTGTACATATGCAGCAATAGGAATATGGTTATTTGGTTATACTTGAGTAAGTATTCAGTATTTAAATAACTAGTATAGTACCATGTAGTCTTAGCTTGAGCTTGTTTGTTCTTGCTTGTTACAAGTCACACTTGGCTGAAGCCCAGCTCTTCCGAGTTTGTCTAGCCCAAACTGTGATATTGCATGCTACACTGTAAACAATGGGATCTTCAGTGCCATCTTTTGTATTTTGTTTAACCACTTTCTAACTGTAGCGGTTTGTCTTGGGAGCCTCAGAGCCAGATTCTGATCTCACATTGCAGTAAATCAAGAGTAATTCTGTGGAAATCAGTGGAATGCACCAATGTAAAACTGACTTGAGATCAAAGTCAGCTGTAGCATGTGGTTCATTTTCTTGCTGCTGCTGCTGGGCCAGATTTGCTCAGCTGCTCTTGCTCCGTGTACTAAGGAGAGGAAAGCTGGAAGAAACCTGTCCTCTCTCTTTTGCCCCATGTGAAACAGTCCCTGAACTCACCTTGGTGAACCTTCGTTGGTTTGTAGACAAGAAGGAGATGGACCTACGTGAGATATGTTGGATTCAGTCCTTGTTGTCTTTGATGACACTGTGCCGGTTGCTGCCTACCAGCATGGAAGGGTTGCCTTGAATTCTGGAGTGCTCCCTGTAAGTAGGCAGGTTTGTTTCAGTTAGACAGACCCACCGACAGCAATTCTGGGCCCCAGGGCAGAACAGTCCCGTCCACCCTCTTTCAGTGATGGCCCCACCCACAGTCCAACCCTGCTTTGCCCCAGGCCCTGCCCCCTTCCTAGCTCATCTGCTTGCTGCCACATCTCTCCCCCACTCCCGCTCGCTCCCCCTCCTCTCTTCCACACTTCCCTTTCCCCCAGGTGAGCGACAGCCAAGCAAAAGGCTGATGCGGGGGGGGGGGAGGACATGACAAGCAGTGGTGACGGGCAAGCAGGGAAGAAGAGAAGGGATGCAAGCAGAAAGCAACAACGGGGAGGCTGAATGGGGGGGCAAAGGAGCGACATGGCGAGTGGCAGGACCGGGTGGGGCCTACGGTGGAGTGGGGCTGGAATGTGGGTGGGCAGTTAAAAATGGCCATGCCTCTGGGCAGTTGCCTCCCCTATTGGTGAGCTTCCAGTTACGTCTTGTAGAAATCTGCCTTATAAAACTTTGGGCCTGGAATTTTGCTAATTTTTAATACTGTGGACAACATCCTAATAGAGGGAGTGCTGTGTGGCCCACCTCCTTCCCCTCTGCAGTAAGGTAGAAGACAGAATTTTCAGGGCCAGCAGCAGACTGCAGAACAAACTCCCATAAAAATGAAGAGTCATCACAAACCTCTCCATCTTCTGCTCCCACTGCAAGGTGCGCTTTTCTTGACTTTGCCTTCTCTACCATGAACACACAGCAACTTGATTATTTGTGTTTTAGAAACCTACGAAAAGACTGCACCCAACTTACCCCTGAGAAGGTGGGGTAGAAAACAAACCACACCTGACAGATGTGAGTGATGTTGCTTAATGCACTACTGGAGCGTGCTCAGATATGGTGATGAGTGTAGTATAAGAAGCAATGTAGTACAGAATAGTACATTTGTCTTTTTTGGAGAAAAGTTAATCATCTTGGGTAAAATTTTCAAAAGTGCCTAAGTCCCATTTTCAAAAGTGTCTTGGGTATTTAGGCTGCTAAGTCTCATTGAAAGTCAGTTGCTCGCATGACCAGTCCCATTGACTTCAGTGTGACTATTTGTACAAGTGACTGCTCACCATTAGGAAGAAAGGATTCACAACCAAGCCCTGTGGGATTTTCTCACTTTCAGTGAGCCCCAATCAAGTGGCACCACTTCATAGACCAGTTTGAGAACCTTTGAGCTAAGGGATTTAGCGACCTCTTCCTGTTTCTCTTTTTCCGGTTGTTCCAGGCGAGCTGCTGAGTAGATCAGTGAATTTGGATGCTATCAGGAAATTTTGTATGGAGATCAGGGTATTCCTCTTGCTCAGAGTGAAGGTTTTGGCAGTCTGATAGCTAACAAAGGTCATTTCTTTTGCTTTGTTGGCAGTTTCATTGTACCCTAGGTACAAAATCTGGAGGAATGCTCCGTAACACTCTGCTGCTTCCTCATTTGGTATGCTAACAATCTGCTTGTCATAATAGTTTACATTACCAATCTTATTACGAATAGTTTAATAAATTAAGTATTACACGTACTAGGAGGAGGAGTGATTCATATTACTATGAACCGTTTATAATACTGCACGGTAGTTAATTATAATGATCCCACCCCACTTTAGGGACCTGGCAGATTTCATAACAACTTAAAATACAATTAGCATCTAATCATCTAAAATAACAGGAGAAAATGAAAAAAGCCAAATGGTCTATACAAAAATTGGGCAATAAGTTATTCAATTCAATTCAATTCTCTTGTGTTCTAGAGGTTTAGGTCTTTTGGGGTTGCATTTCTAAGGGTGGACATTGTGGGCCTCAGGGATTTAAGTGTTTTATTCTATTGCTTTTACTCCTGAGGGCTACTTCTAGATTCTCCCACTCTACCCCTCTTTTACTCTTAGTTTGGAGGATTTCTTGTCTCCATCTCTATGCAATGAGCATTTCTTAAAAGCCCTTACTCACGCTGAGAGTAGAGCGATCCTTCCCAAGTAGGCCCATTGAATTTAATGAGACTGTTTGAATGGTAAAGTTCTACTTAGCAAGGTAGGGTAGCAAAATCTGGCCCTAGGAATGGGTGTCCTAAGAACTAAGCTAGGTTTTTCTTTTCAAACTTTTCATGTAAATGAATGAACAAACAGAGTCATCCCTCAAACTGTTACTTCCCTGAGAGCAGTTTGGCCAGCCAGAGAATCCAGGTCCAGGTCTCTTGACTCCTGTTCCATATTGACTGCACCATGCTATTTCCTTGTTGTTCACTCATAACAAATGCAAACTAGTCGCTGCTCTCATTTTTGTTCTGAATTTTGGGAGGAGTTATTCTGGGGGTCACTGCTACCTTTCCAAGGCTGCTGACATACCTGATCAAACATCTTTTTCAATGAGGAACACAAAACCACGCAATTTCAATGCTGATGGTGCATGTTTCTTCTGGGCCTGGTTAAACTGGCAGCATGTTAGGAGATGTACCACTGACCTTTTCCCAAAGTAAAATCTCTTATTTTCTTGGGCAACAAAGCACAGTTCCTGCGTCTTTCAATTGACTTCATTTTCTGTCTGCTTTCACCCTTGCAGACTTCTGTGTGTTTCACTGTTACCCTGTTCAGCTTGACTCAGACTGAGGGCCCCACTGGGTACCAGTGGAGAATCAGATGATGCATCATAGCAGTACCGTCCATCAAGTAACATAGCTCAAGGTTTGTTTGATAGAGTTCACCTGGAGATGTCAGCACTTGTAGCTGCAGTTGATCTAACTCTTGGCTGCTTTCCCACCCAGAGAGGTTGGTGGTAGATACTTATTTGGAGTGAAGTAGTGTCTGATCATGGGAAAAAAGAGCATAACTAATATAAAGTATAATTAAATAGTGGATAATTGCCATTTTCATTTTCTGTATCTTACCACAGGCAGTAATTACAGCTTAGTCCATATCAAAATGCTCTTCAGTAGTTAAGCAACAAGGGAACAAAGCTTGTCTGCTATCATATTTATAAAGTCATACGTCAGCAAGATACCCAAGTATTTGACGTTATGGAACATATTCTGGAAGGACCACTCCTTGAACTTGTTCAGGAACAATAATTTAACAGGCGCTATATGTCATCTTTGTCCCAATTCACTTTGGGCCAGGTTGTGAACCCCTAACTTCTCTTGGCAACCAATTACTCAGATGGGCAGTCCCATTGACTTAATGGGTCTGCTTGTGAGAGCAAGTGGGCATAAGGGGTTCCCAACCTGGCCTTTTATGGCCAATACAGAATAGATATTAATAAGTGGGCAAAACATAAGTGGGTAAAATATGATGGACAGGTGGAATCTTAGGCTGGGTCCACACTGACGGTAGCAAATTTGCCGCCGTCACATCGATTGCTCTGGATCGACTGAGCGGTCTGTGTAGACCTGCTCAGTCGATCCAGGAAGCGACACAGGAAAACCACCTCGGTAAGTGGCATAGAGCTGTTCCCTTCGACGCAGTGCAGTGTGGACGCCGCGCAGAGGAGATGCCGCGAAGTCGACGGGAGATACATAAGTGATTTATGTCACTTGCATATTTCCCGTTGACTGCCGCCGAATTGCAAAGGTAAGTGTAGACCGGGCCTCAGTAACCAGAGTGGCATGTGGTCATTTTAGTTATTTATGTTATTGTCATTCATATTGCAGTAGTGCCTAGAGGCTTGGGCTAATCGCTGTACAACATATAACACAGAGATGGTCCCTTCCCCAAAAGAATTGAGTCTTGTGATTTTCATTCCGCTCTTTCAGCTTTTCCATCATATTATTCTAGTTGAGCAAGAAATATTTTGTAATTCAACAGAATCATAGAAATGCAGGGCTGGAGCAGACCTCTAGAAGTCATTGAGTCCAGCCTCCCACACTGAGGCAGGACCAAATAAACCCAGAACATCTCTGACAGGTTTATTTTTAAAAACCTCCAGTCATGGGGATTCTACAACCTGCCTTGGAAGCCTATTCCAGAGCTTAATACCCTTATAATTAGAAAGTTTTTCCTAAATCTAACCTAAATCCCTTTGCTGCAGATTAAGTCCACTTCTTGTCCTACCTTCAGGTGACATGGAGAATCATTGATCACCGTCCTCTTTATAACAGCCCTTAACATATTTGAAGACTTATCAGGTAACCTCCTCAGTCTTCTTTTCTCAAGACTAAACATGCCCCGCTTTTTTTAACCTTTCCTCATAGCTCAGGTTTTCTAAGCCTTTTGCCATTTTTGTTGCTCTCTTCTGGACTCTCTCCAACTTGTCCACATCTTTCCTAAAGTGTGGTGCTCAGAACTGGACACTGTATTCCAGCTGAGGCCTCACCAGTGTGAAGTAGAGTGGAACAACTACCGCCAATGTCTTATACACAACACGCCTGTTAATACACTCCCAAATGATATTAGCTTTTCCACAACTGCATCACATTGTTGACTCATTCAATTTGTGATCCACTATAACTCCCAGATCCTTTTCAGCAGTACAGCTGCCCAGCCAGTTAGTCCCCAATTTGTAGTTGTACATTTGATTTTTCGTTCCTAATTTAAGTATTTTTCATTTCTTTATTGAATTTCACCTTGGTGATTTTAGACCATTCTCCAATTTATCAAGGTCATTTTGAATTCTAATCCTGTCCTGCAAAGTATTTGTAACTACTTCCAGCTTGGTTCATCCACAGATTTATAAGCATACGCTCCATTGGGACTTTGTTCTTGCAGTGAAAAGAAAGATGCTGGCCGTTAGGTCTTGTGAGCGCCCACTCACTTTGAGCACCACTGCAATGGAAAATTGAATGTAGGTCCATAATACATCAGGTTAAGATTTTGTCACAGTTCTTTTTTAGTAAAAGTCAGGGACAAATCACAGGCAATAAAGAAAAATTCAAAGAAACTTGTGACCTGTCCCTGACTTTTACTAACAATAATTGTGACAACATGGGGCTGACCGGGAGAAGGAGACGGAGAAGGATGGAAGCCCAAGCAGTGGAGGGATGAAAGCCCCCAGCCCAGCTGCAGAAGGTGGGGCGATTCAGCACCCACTGCCCATGGTTCATGGGTGGGAACTGGAGGGGTCCCCCTGCAGTGCACGGCTCAGAGCTCTGGTTCCCCCACCACCTGTGGCAGCTGAGAGCTATGGATCCTCCTGCCACCAGTGGTGGCTCAGATCTCCAGGGCTGGTGGCTGGGAGCCCTGGGTCCTCCCACAGCCCACGGCAGCTAAGAGATGTGGGGACCTCCTGCTGCCCGCAGCGGCTCAGAGCTCCAGGGCCCCCACCTGCTGACATCTCCAGCCTGCCACCCTGAGGCTGGAAAATGTCACACAGGTCTTTAAAAGTCATGGAATCCGTGACTTCCATGATGTCATCTTATCCTTAATGATACATAAAGATGGATGCCCATCCGAAGCTGAAAACTTGTTTTAGCGATAAATGCTTAGGCTACTATAGAATGTAGCAGTCTGGGAGTGGTTATTCATTGATAAGAGTTAGAACAAAATAGATGTCTCTTGAAAATTTTGCCCATCTGGCTTGGTAGCTAATATTTTACTATATGGTTAGTGCATGTGGGTGTTATGCCCTCAACTGAATAGAATTAGTATTGGCCAGTTTTGGTTCCTAGGCCTTCTTACACTTTCAAAAGCTACTGAGGAATCTGCTTTCTGTAAACAGACAGGGCGTTGTGCTTTGGAGCAGGAAGATCACAGCGCTATCCTCACTACTGCCATGAAGTTCCAAGTGGCCATGGGTTTTGTGACACAGCAACAATCGTGCAGTTCAAGAAGGCCAAGGATTTGTGACAATGTTAATGAGCAAGAACACCAAATAAATGTCTTTAGCAAGAGAGTCAGGATTGCTTTTCTGCATTAACCGCAACTCGAGATAATCATTCAAGTGAAGCTTGGTGCGACGGTTTTATAAGGTGTTTTTGCTCTAGATGCCCTAAGCCATGGTGGTACTGACCCCAATACAGTTGTGCTGTTGATGCAGTTTAACAAAGTTCATACTGCAAAGGGCCTTGAGGATATTGACTGTCACTTATGTTCAATTTTCTGCAGCAGTTTGAAAGAAGCTTTTACTGCAGTCATTTGAAAAGCCTGGGACTGTGCCTGCAATTTACTGCTGCATTTTCTGGAAAGAGTATGACTGAAGAGATTGGCATAGAACTGGCAATATCCGAGAGGAAAGGCTATCTGTGCTGACTCTTACGGCACCTGTAATGTTGCTGTTGACTGTGCTGGCCCAAACCAGTTAGAAATCAACGGGAGTTTTGCCTGAACAAGGGCTATAAAATAGGGGCCCTATATGTTTGGGTTCAGTCTACACTTGCCCTTGACAAATGCTCTGCAGTTTCCCACATCTCTCACAGTCCAGTCATGTGTCTTCTGGGTGTGATCACTGTTGAGATTGCTGGCTTGCTCTTCCTTTCAGTGTGTAAAGCTGAACAGTATAAGCAGAACAAAGCATCGATGGAGAATCTGGTTACAATACTAGAGGAATACAGCAAAACAATTCTCTGTGTATTTACTGCAATTAAAAAGGGACTTAACTTTGGCCAGTCTCCCTCCCATTTTGCATGACTGGTAGAGCAAGTGACCTAAGGCTTGCAGAAAGTGGATTATAAAATTAATGTGTGACTATTCACGCAGGAAAGGGTGTATTTTGTATCGGCGGGGACATGGCTACATACATCAAGGAACAGCTTTCCTAAATTCTTTTGCTTGGTTCATATTACTCCTATTGTTTTACATTTGTGTTTACCTACAGTAATTTGTCTAGATGCAATTATAAACATTAAAAACACCCAATCAATCCAAACCATGGCAAAAGAACTTGGAACAAGGAGGGCTCCTAAAAGATCACCTTATCCCAGGCAAATTGTGAGGATCTTCTGAACATCTGCTCATGAAAATACCCAAGCCTTGCCCCTTCATCGCACATATCTCCCAATCAGCCCTACTCCCCCCAGAAAAAAATGGAAAAACAGGTGAGCCTTGCAGTTCTGTCCTGAAATCCACCGAACAGGAAGGGAAGTAAATTCTGAAGCCAAGGACCCTGCGCTAAGAATGAAATTGATACAGAAAAATTGAAGAGGGTGCAGAGAAGAGCTATAAAAAGGATTTGAGAGCAGGAAAAGGTACCTTACAGTGACAGAGTTAAGGAGCTCAATTTGTTTAGCTGATCATAAAGAGGACTGAAGTGACTTGATGATGGTGTATGGGTGCCTTCACAGAGAGAAAATACAATGTACAAAAGGGCTCTTTTTCTAGGTGGTGAAAGGGATGGAAAGAACCATTGGCTGGGAGTTAAAGCCAGACAAATTCAAATTACAAATAAGGCACACTTTTAACCAAGAGGGTGATTAACTTCTACTGAGGGACGTGAAGGATTGTCCATTTCTTGAAGTCTTCAGCTCAAGACTGTAAGACATATTTTAGTCAAACCAAGTTATGGTGCTTAATAAATGAGTATCTATGGCCTGTGTTATACATGAGATCAGACTACATGATCCAGTGTTTCTTTCTGGCTTCAAAACTCTCTAATTCTCCTGTCACTGGCATCATGCCATTTATACTAGGAAGAAGATGTTAGCTCCAGTGGCTCAGATGATCTCAGCTGCTGCAGTATCACAAGAAGCCAGGTCCCAAACCATTTAGGGCCTTAAAGATCAAATCACTACCTAAAACTTCTTGAAATCAACTTGTGCGAGACCCGATACAGATTCTGGGGCACAGACAGAATGTACTCTCTTCATGAATCAACAATTCATACCAAGGCTGCTGTGTTTTGCACTAGCTATGGTGCCATGTATCATGCAGTACAGAAACATATTTAAATAACAAAAGCATGTTTCTAAGTTTATTTTGGTGCAAGCCCTCTTGCAATACCTCAGCAAGTTTGTGCTAAGCAGCCCAACTACCCAAAGACTGCAGCGCAGAGAAATGCTAGCCTTGTGTGACAGAACCAGGAAGAGAAGCCACATTTCCACAGGCCCAGGCTGTAATCATAAAAGCATCCTTCCTCTGCAGAAAATTATTTTTAATCCTATAAATAATTACTTTAGGTGAATTAAAAAGATGAATCACCTGGGGCTACATTTTCAGAGATGCACCAGACTCTAATATGTGCTAATGACACAATTGTATCCAAAATTCAATGCACAAGAGATAAGTACCACTTAAAAGTGCAAAAGCTCTGTAACGTGCTCAAATGAAAGAGCAAAAATAAGAGGACTGCTCGTGTTCGTGTTTTGAAGGGTCTCGTGTTGCAGTTTAGAACTAGATGGGCTTGAGACATGAAGGTTTAAATTCTCATATACACTAATGCCCCATTACACACCACTTGGATGTAACATGGCCCTAATGTAAATGAGAATCTGGCCTGAAAGTTCAGAGCTGGCTTTAATCAGTTCCAAACTCTCTCAGAGTTCAAGGGGGGAAAGGGGGTAATCTGTTGTTTTGATTCAGGCTCATCTTTAACGTAAGACTGACGTGATCTTCAGGATTTCCAGCAGAAAAAAAGAACTTTCACTTCTCACATGGGGAGACTGATGGAAAACTCTCAATGTGATAATTCTGGGATTCCTAAAGGCCTTTAGAAGGGAAAGAAAATAAAATGTTTAAAAAAGTAACATTACCCTGGACAAGGAACTAACTTCTTTGAAGGAAATTATAGAAGCAGCAGCAGAAGAAAAAGCAATATAACTGAGAGTTCTCTTCTCTATTAATTGTTTCCACCTAGGGATTAAGCTGTTAAGATTGAACATGAATCATATATTTCAGCCTCTGCATACATTTAAGTATTCTTTTGTTCAATTGGCAGTAAGATAGGGGTTCATCTTGTTGCTACAATGAGTGGAACTGGAACCATCCCTGAAAGAACGAACACACACACACGAAAAGTAAGTTGGTCTTGGCATACGATGTGTTAAAGAGATGTTTCTATGCATGGAAGCTGGCATGGTTGCTGAGGATAAACTGTTCAGACTGATAAAGCAAATATCAGGTCAGACTTGATTAGGCCACAGAAAGAGGGTGGTTTCCATGGTGATGAAGAATAGCAGTTATGGGAGGTACTGTGTGTAGGTGGCAGTGACAGCCAGTTTAGCTCCATGCAAAAGTGGTTAGTTGCTTTGGTGATTTTTCAGTCTATGCACCAAAGCACCTCTTATAAGAAATATAAGTCAGAGATGGAAGGCTCATTGGATACTAGCTATTCTTTAAGTGAGCTAGGGAGTAGATAACAAATAAGATAATGTCAAATGTGATGTATTTTGGTGATTAGAAAAGTAGTTTAATCCTTTTCTGTGCCAAACACCAGAACTGAAATCAGACAACTTTAGGACATAATTTGATGAAAGTCAGGAAATTCATGTCCAGGGCAGATTCTCCATCCTTGACTCACATACTTTGAAAAACAGAGGCAAATAGGTTGTCATGAGTGAAGATGAACTCTAGAGTTTTAACGTCAATCCTCATTTTGGATTTTTTGCTGGACATCAGGCAGTGTGGGCTCAGTGCAGAAGAGACATACCAGGGATGAGTGTGAACCGTGAGATTCTGATCCACTTTTTGACACTGTGATATATATGTAAAGAGAGAGAGAGAGGTCCATCTCAAAATTATATCAAAGATCTTGGTGAAGAAGTATATACAAAAAAGGCATCAGTAAATAAAAGTGCAAATGCTTGCATGAATAAAAATGACCTTTTAAAGTGGCATGTAAACAGCCTTAGTAAAACTATGAGAGTGCTACTAAACCGATCAGCTGACCAAATCTACAATAATTGACAATTCCAAGAAGTCTTTGACAATATTTACTGACCTCCGTAGGAGCAGAATATGGGCCTTTGTGAGAATGTGGATAGGTGGGCACATAGGGCTTGTGTACATGAATATTTAGTTTGCAGCAAGATGGGCTGAAGATCTACCTCACATTACCCTGCTGCATGCTAACTGTCCAGGTTGGCCCTGCTGACACGCACTAACAGTTCATTTGAGCTCATTTTGAGCTACCTCCCTTGAAAATAGCAGGTTAGTGCGGGGTAGGGTCAGACTCCAGTTTGCTGCAAACTACATGATTGTGGACAAGCCCTACAGAGAGTAATTTCCACTCCATCGCCCAGCAAAAGACCTCAATCCAGCAAAGCACGTAAGCAGATATTCAATTTAGCATTTCACTATCCCAGGGCCTCACCTAAAGAGGCAAAACTCTAGCAGCAATGTTTTAAAGTATACATGGTATATGAAATAATGTAATTAATAAATCGGGCATATCTGCTTTGGCTGAATATCTTGCAGGTCCTTTGGGGGTAAGGGTATTAAAGGGTCTGCTGAGATCATCTACTTGATGCTGGATCTACCCCTTTACTTGAAAAAGAGGGATGTGGAGGAAGGAAAACAATGGGCTCTCTTGCACTCACACTTCAAGCAAGCCAACTCTGTCTCTGCTTCCTCCCTCAGCTCAAATCTCAACCAATGGAGCAAGTGCTCTTGCAGGTCTGGTGATGGGGAACAGCGCTGTGCAGGTAGCTGTACCCCACTTCTACACAGAAGCGGGGAGATCCACCTGTTGATGACCCTCCGTGCACAGATCCAGGAAGGCACAATGCAGCACTTCAGACATAACTGATCATTACAACACAAACAGTAAGTATCATCCATCCCAGTTTACAATCAGGGGAAACTGAGGCAGAGAGCTGCAGTGACTTGCTCAAGGATACCCAGCAAGTCACGTGGCAAAGCCAGGATTAGAACTCAGGAGTTCCTCACTTCCAGCACCGTGGTCAAATGTTTCCATTTCCATTTTGATTTTGGAGTACAGCTTTGCTCCCTGCCCTGAGGTGGAGTGGAACAGAATGCTCGGTGTCAGGCCAGAGCGGCAGACAGTGTTAATCCCCTGACGTACAGAAATGAACTGCACCACCTGGTACACCTGGCAAGGCAAGAGCTGAAGCCTGTGCCACTGTGTGTTTGCTGCTATCTTTAGCTGTACTAACTACATCTAGCATAGGTTTACCTTCCTGAGCTGCGGTCACACCTCTGAGCACAACTGTGTAGGCATACCATAAGTCTCCAGCTGCCTGACATACAGTCCCCAAGAAGGGATGGAGGGCCAGATTCCGAGCTCCCTTCTGCTAAACCCACTGTTAGGTCATATAATAAAGGGAGAGAGTAGGTACAGACCTGAGAGAGAATTTATCGAAGTGTTTGCCTGTTACATTTAATTTACAGGGGAAAGAAAAGAAGAGAAACTCCCCATCACCGCACCCTTATTTCCAGGCAAGAAGCAATAAACCTCTGTGTTGATCAACAATGCTGCAATTCATTTGTGGCCATCAAGACTTCCTGTTGTTATGCTGCAAAACAGGACCATTAAGAACTTCACATTGGCAGCTGGAATTGAACTGGATCTTTCTTCTCTAAATTCACAGGCCTCTATGACTGGAGCTAATGGAAAATGTCTGTTACTTGTTAGCATTACAGGACCTAAAGACAGACAGCTGAGCAGTCCTGATTCCATGCAATAAAGGGCAATGGTGCACATACATCCCAGCTCAGTGGTTTTCAACCTGTGGCCCATGGAGGTCTGGGGATCTGCAGACTATTTCTAAGATTTCCAAAGAGATCTGCACCGCCAGTAAAAATATTTTAGGGGTCCGCAGATGAAAAAAGGTTGAAAACCAGTGCCTTAGCTAGTTCATTATGTTTTAAAAAGGCAGCAAGATGAGTCTGAGAAATCCACATCTGTATTATAGGTGTGCATAGTGAGTTCAATTCAGATTAACTACCTCGTCTGTTAGCAACATATTGCTGTCTGTAAAGCCCTTTCAAACATTCATCTTCAGCTTTATAAATCTTTCCTAATGTCAATACACTAGTAAAAAAGGGTAGGAGGGGGAATGAGTCTTCAAAACCTTAAATGAGTCTTCAAAAAGGATCTCATCTGCAAACAGGTTACTGTGCATATATGAATGACAATCAGGTCTTTTGAAAGTCAAAAAGCTTCCACCAATGGGGAGAGTTAAAAAATATGATTTTTTTTCCTAAATTGCTTATGAGAAAGAAAATGGTGGTTACCTTGATTGTACGCAGTGTGGTTGTAGTCGTGTTGGTCCCAGGATATTAGAGAGACAAGCTGAGTGAAATAATACCTTGCTCCAGTAAAAGATATTTCCTCACATACCTTGTCTCTTTAGTCGATTTTATGCACTCTGGTAAACGTGCAGCAGACTGATACACCGATTCTTGAATTACATAAGTAGATTGACTAATGCTATTTTCATTAAAAGGACTATTACTTCCACAAAAAAACTTACTGAACTTGTGTGCTGGCCCTTCCCAATGAGCTGTTCCCATGTCCATAGGCACTGGAAGTTTAAGTTCACTCTAGTTTTCTCTTGGGCATCCTAATGACAGCAATCAGCAAAAAATACAAACAAACCAGTAATGAAAAGCTTTATCTTGGAAGCTTTCCAAATGATGTAACTGAGGTGAGAAGTCTTCTTTAAAAAAAAGTATTGCTTTTGTGTTTTGTAGTCAGAATAATGCTGTTCCAATACTATACTAGATATTTTTCATTGAATGGCACATGTGGTTATCAGAGACTTCTCATGCAGACAGTCTGATACTGTGTGAGCTAGCTCATCATTGGACCATGACATAGGCTGACTCACTAAGGGAGCTGGATTGTGCAGAAGACTGAGCTCAGGGTTAGAAATCAGCATATCCTAAATTCTAATCCTGGCTCTGCCTGAAACCTCCATAATTTTGGGTAGATCAGTTTGTCTCTCTGATTCAGTTTCTTAGCTAATTTAGATTAAGTAGTTAATTTCTGTGAAGTGCTATCCAAATGCTAACAGTTATTATTCTCCCTAGTTTGTACTGGAGTGAAAAAAAGAATTTTGCTATTTCCTGAGGCCTGTGTTTCAAACACTTTCCTGTCTGCCCACCTAAAAAACACCAGACAACTCTGTCCATAATGGATGGATTCTTTTTACAAACAATCATGTCTCCAGGAAATAAAATGCTATAACCTTAAATATCATGCAATCAAAGAGAATTAGTTAAAACATTTGCAAAGCAACTCCCCACCCCAAAAAGAGACCCCATGCTGCAAAAGAAATCTGAAATAAAATATATTGTTTATGCTATTAGCAAGCTTATGTTAAAGAGAAAATTAAAAGTTAACCTAAGACTTATGAACACCCAGGCCAGACTCTTAGCTTAATGTTTCTTCTGAACCATTAGTCCACTGCTGTTTTTTAGTAACTGAGAAGGACTGCATCTCTCCCCTTTATTTTCCCTTTTAATTTCATGAATGCAACCCCATTCCTCTCCCTCTCTCAGAGGAGGAGGTCTAAGTGATGGGTCATGTGAACTTTTGACTAGCCACCCAGACAGATTGACTTAAAGTATCTCCTCTTTTAGAAATGTAGGGCTGCAAGGGACATCAAGAGGTCACTTAGACTAGCCGCCTGCACCGAGGTAGGGCTAGGAAATACTTAGACCATTCCTGACAGATGTTGGTTTAACCATTCTTAAAACCCACCAATGATGGGGATTCCACAGACTTGGCTTTCCTTTGTGTTTAGTGAAACTTCAGCCAGATAGAATTCCCTTCTGGAACAAGAAACTAAACAGTCCTTGAGCCTTGGTCCACCAAAGGTTCCGTGGGAAGGGCCAGCCATTAGGGGAGACTTTGCTTTTTGTTTACACGATTGTAAAGTCAACATATGATTTTTAAGAGACGCTTTTTTTTTTTTGGGTGGCTGAGGAATTTTCTGTGATGTTTTTGAATTTCAAGACTGAAGTCCTTGTAAAATGAAATTTGATCCTACAAAATGCTGACCAGTATAGGTCCATGTGGGCCTAATTTCAAAGCCCACATCAAACCTGACTGACAGCTCCACAGCTGACCCAACCCTCATCTGTAGTATTAACAAAAAAAAAAAAAAAAAAGTGTGGGGGGTAAACTAACCTAACCTAAATTCTGTCATCTCCAGATAGGAAGTGGGTACAGTCCTAAAGTAAACCTCATACCCCCCTTCAACTCTAGCTCAGCCCAAGAGTGTCAACTTGAGTTGTTTTCAGACCCGACCTGAACCTGACACTTCCTCCTGAACCTGTGTCAAGTGCTGCAGCCCCTGCCTTGTCCTTGGGATCTGGCACGTGGTGGCTTCCTGCTGCCCACACCCCATCCCCACAGTCCATGCCTGGCCATCTCCTGCCTGTGGGTGGCTATGTACCTTGTTGCCACCCCTGCTGCTGTGTGCAGAGCGGGGTGAGAGGCGCTGTGGAGTGTTGGTACACTCACCCCACAGCAGACACAGTGCAGTGAGATGGCATCGGCCTGGAGGGGCAGGCTGCACAGTTGCCACTGTGCCAAGCCCTTACGTGGAAGGAGGTGATCAGAACTTACCTGACCTGAGGACGAGGGGGCTGGGTTGTTCTCAGACCTTATCTACCCAAACCCAACACTTGTAGTTGGGTCCTGTTGTGTTCAGGTTGTGTTGCAAGGCTGTAGTGACCACCCTCCACTTCCAATTACTTCAGATGCTCTGCATCTCACCCAAGTGAGCTTGAGGCAAAGAATATCATATGCCATTGAAACTATAGGAAGAATTCTAAGTATGCAGAATGTAAGTGCCAGAACTGGCATTTGGTCAGGGCGTGACAGCTGAATTAAAACATGTCTACTCTTGTGGAAAGTACCACAAGATCATTAAGTGGCAAGTCCCATGAGTGGCAAGTACGGTATTTCCATTCTGCTTCACATTCAAAGGAAGATGTCTCCAAGAGCATAACTCTCAAGCTAGGGTGGAGATAAAAGTAACTTTTTAAAATTAGTTTTACTAATTTATGAAAGCAGTTCCCCACTAAAGTGAAAATGACAGTAATCTTGTTCCTGCAGCGTACATGGGGATGTGAACTACTAACTGACTGAGAAACAGTGCCATCAATTGAAGCCCTGATTCAGCATGTTACTAAGCAAGTGCATAACTAAGCATGTGACTAATCCAATGGAAGTAAATGGAACTACTTACATGCTTATAGATAGACATGTAAGTAACTTGTTGAATCAGGACCTAAATGATCTCTTCCTGCAGGCTCTAGCTGTTCCCAATCAACTATTGATGTGACTCAACCCTACTTAACTTGTGAGATTTAACAGGATAAGAAGATAAAGAGATCTATCTTGTGGTTCATAGAATGCTCCTTGTCCTATTCCAATTCCAATAATGGTTTTATGAGATGTACCATGTTTCCCCATCTGCTTGTTTTGCATACTTCCTATATATATTATATGGGTGTGTGTGTATTATATATATATATAGAGAGAGAGAGAAGCGCACACACAGACCAAGTATATGGCAAACCCTATGGAAATTGCCTACATCACTGGATTAAAATATGTCTTAATGTATAAGACATTAGATATTCGAATGGAGAAAACTTTCTGGAGATATTGATGTTTAACATGAACTATCAGGATGTCATATAATGCAACAAGAGCTGTCTGTTTTTAATTATTATTCATGGATATAGAATATGTATTTTTTAAGTAGCATTGTAGATTAATGTTAGCAAACTTTAATTTGTAATTTAAATGTAAATCAGAATTGACTCAGAATATAATTAAGCTTCAAACTAAGTGTCTGCTAACTAGACAAAATTTTGTATTTTGCATAAGACTTAAGAATGTGTTATTCACTTTAAATGCCTCCGTGTACATCACTGGTAGGAATGTGCTATAAAAATGTAAATAGCACCAAAAGACTAGATTGCACACTGCTGTATTTGGATCAACATGTTTCTGTGAGATTGAACAATTATTGTTCTATCAGAGTTAAATGGGATTCTATCTCAGTTTATACAGGCTTCAGGAGTTGCAAATAAGCTAAGGGACTGTGAGAAAGAAACAAAATTAAGGTCACCATAGCAGCACTGTACAGACAGTGTGATCTTGGCTAGTAAAGAAGCATGTATTAAAAAATTCCAGATTTGAAAGGCTATGTCCTCTACCTTGTGCCTGGTGAAGTAAAGATCAAGGTCCAGACCTGTTCTTCAGTGAGATGCTATAAATAGAGGCATTCCAGGAGAAAAAAGACATAGGCATCTACTAGATTAGGTGAGATATTGGAAGGACAGAATGGAAGACTTACAAATATATTATTAAAGTATAGGATCTGTCACTCCATCTACAGTATGTAGGTCAAGCATCCTTACCCAACACAGATTGACGAAGATTGTTGTCTGCTACCCTGGATGACTAGAGATCTGAAGTTGCCTCTAAACCCAGATCTGCGAGACATCAAAATGAGCTGCCAGAACCACACATACTCAGCAGAGGCTGTTTTTTAAAGTGTAAAACTTATAAAGAGTCCTCCTCACATATCACGTGACTTGAGTGGTCACTGCTAATCATCCTCTACAAAAAAAATATTGAGACATCATAGGCAAATTCTGCCTTCAGATACACAGGCCCAATTCTCATTGGGAGGCAGCATTGAGCATCATTACTGAAAGCTGAAATTAAGATTTTAAAGGTTACATGGGTAGTTCAATGCATAGACGCATCAGGAAAGCATCAGGGGCCTGATTTTGTGACATGGTAAGTGTCAATCATTCCCCCTGAAGTAAAGTTTCTCAGTTCCTTATGAAAAATGTTCAGCAACTTTGAAGATTTGACCCTTGATGATTTGAATGATGAATCCCTTGAATGATAAATCCTTGATGAATCCCCTTGAGAATTTTGACCCTTGATTTCTTAATACAAATGATGGGTTGGATTTCAATAGGAAATTGGGTCTTGTACAGGCCTCTGTGTAGGGATACAGAACATGAGGGCTCTGCATCCCTACACAGTACGCAGATGTAAAATGATGTACTGAACATTGTAAATTTTGTGGCAGAGAGAGAGAAAAATCAGGTACACACAAGAGAGCAGGATATGTATCAGGTGAATTTTACACAGAGTTGGAGATTTGACAAGGTGGCTTTACCCTTAACTAGGAATTTCCATGCATGTATTCTTCTGTATAACTGTTTTACAATCAAAAGGGTCTTTTCAGTTTGGCCTCTAGGGGTTATACAATTTTAATAATCACTAAGCTTGCCTACACTGGGAAGTTTCACCTGGTGCAAAGTTTCACGGGTGCAAAAGGCTGTGTGGACACTCCTCTTTCAGTTGAATTATGGCTTATTTTGATTTAGCTCAGTGGTTCCCACCTGTGGCCCATGGGCCAAAAGTGGCCGCTTTCAGAGTGGCCCACAGATCCTCTCCCGCTGGCTGCAGAAGAGACCCACTGCCTAAGTACCCAGGCGGAGCGTGTTGCTGGGGCAGACTCCTTGCTGCAGGCAAAGGGAGGGGAAATCAGCACTCCCCACCCCCTGGCTGTAGCAGGGAGCATGGCAAAGTGCTCTGCATGGGTCGCTAGATGCTGGGGTCCCAGCTGGAGCCAAAGGGAGGGGAGCACTGAGCTCCCATTCCCCAGGCTGCTGAAGGCAGCCACTGCCTAAGTACCCAGGCTGAGAGCATTGCCAGTGCAGGCTCCTTGCTGCAGCCAAGTGGACGGGAGATCAGCGCTCCTCTCCCCTTGACTGTAGCAGGGAGCACGGCAGAATGTTCTGCGTAGGTCCCTAGGTGCTGAGGTCCCTGCTGGAGCCAGAGGGAGGGGAACACTAAGCTCTCATCCCCTGGGCTGCAGAAGGCAGTCACTGCCTGGGGACCCAGGCTAAGCTCACTGTTTCCCTGCTGCAGCCAGGGGGATGGGAGAGACTCCTCACTGAACTCCTTCCCACTGGCTGCAGTGGGGGATGGGGAGAGGGGCTGCTGAAGGAGACTGGTGGCCCTTCGGGATTGTAAAATATTATATTATATATACACACACACACACACAAATAATAAAATATTTGTGGCCCTCGAGCCAAAAAGGTTGGGAACCACTGATTTAGCTTATGTTGATTAGGAACAGGTTTAAGCTAAACTGAAAAAAAGCCATTCTACTGAAATAAGTGTCCAAACAGCTTTTTGTACTGGTTTAACTAAATTGATTTAAAACCAAACAGCTATTACTTTCTTGTGTAGACACGCCCTGAGTTCAAACTCCCACTGACTTCAATAAGTGTTTTGCTTAAGCTAGGACTTCAGGTCTTGGCCTGAGGGAACACTATCTGTTCTGCAGATTGCAATAAAATAGTGAAGATGGAAAGTTAGTTCAAAATGCAAATGTTGCATGGCTGACTAAAATTTAGGATTCGATTGTAGTTTCTGCAGCCCTAGTAACAAACATTCAGGGCAACTAATGATAGCTTGCATTGTTTGTGCTCATTTATTACAGTTCTGAACTCTATGGGGAAAGGGCTGCTGGAACACTGAATCAGATTCATTACCCAGCATGTGCTGTGCAACCTTTCTCAGGGTTTGCCCTGGAGAAGGGTGAGGGGGTGGAGCACTGGCTAGAGAGTCAACAAGATAAAAGTGAAGAGCTCCAGAGAGCTTTGCTCACTTTCCCCTTCAAATTAGACTAGTGGGAATAATAATGTACTTGTTGGAGCAAGAGTCCCTCTTCATGGGCTGAATATTACAGTCCATTTAACTTTGTGCACTACCTGGTACAGAAAGACAGGAGAAGAAACAAGCTGAATTAACTAGAAAGCTTATTGAATATGCACACTATACCAACCTCAGCCAAGCAGAAAATTTACCCCCTCTTTAATGGTTTGTGAACTCCCACACTCTTATTTTTCTTTAATTAGCTAGTAGCTAGCTATTCTGTTTCCGTTTGTTTATTTATTAAAGAAGCATCTACAGTACTCATAAAGGCACTGATCCTGTGAGGTGATGAGCACTTCCTACGAAGAACAGAACACCCTCAAATCCTATTGATGCCCTTGGTATAGTAGATGGACGTGAAGGGTCCTCAGCAGGATTAAAGCATCTCTCACAACCCAAATTTTATTCAAAATGCACTATTTCACCAATAGCCTAAGCTACTTACATGCACTCTGGTTGTGAATTGCATCCCATTATTTCAGAAAATTCAGGTAAAAGAAAGTGCCAATTGCACATTTCTCATTCCTGTGTATTCTAAGCACCTAACCAATCACTTTGTCAGCTCAAATGGTCCCATCCCCCTGGCTTGTCCTCGAGATCAGACCGGTGCTAATTAGGGGATGAAAATATGACACATTGCGAAGTGTTAAAAATTGTTTCTCTAGGGAGATTTCCCATTCTGAAGCAATCAGTTGGCAAGGGGAAGAGGGTTGGAGTGGGGGAAATCAGCCACCATAAACCATCTGAGGCTTAGTTAGTTTTTGTATGCTGACAACATGCTTGGTGCTGTAGAAGACACAAAAAAAACCACACTCCCTGGAAGAAAAACAGGGTAGACAGGGCACACTGGGATACTCTGGGGAGGGAATAACAAATGTTTTAAAAATAGAAATGATATTACTATATGATTGACTCACTTGCTGATAACACTAAAGAAATGATTCTCTAGAAGGGATCTGAATAAAGGTAGGGTAGAAAAGCTAAATAGTTCAGTGAAAGAATATGGACCACATTGCCCTTAGTCCTTGAATGACAGCATGGATGGGGAAAGGGCCTTGTGATTCTGATTTAACATTGATGCTGCAGGAAGAGTGGCAGCCCATTGTGCCAGACACTGAACAACCACTTACAGGGACATGGATCCCTTCTCGGAGAGCTCACAATTTAAGATAAGTAACATACAACCTCAAGTCCCACCTCTGCTGCAACACCCAAAGGAAATCAGGCAGTTACTGACGGCCTGAAGAGTTGATGGGGTTAAAGTTTATCTACACTTCTTAAATAAATATTTTTTGAAAACTTCATTGAATGGGATAGAAACTAATGGACTTACTAAAATAGATTTTGACATTTGTTTGTATTAGATGTTTTGCATCTTGATGTCTGATAACTCCACAGCCAAGTGTCAAGGCCTTCAGAAGAGCATTTATGAGCAGTAATTATTTGGATGGGAGTGGAAATATGTTTGAAAATACCCTCCATTTTCCTTGGGATGTTCCTCTTTTCTTTTTCTCTGCAAACACAAATATTGAATGATGGCACACAATCCTGTCCTATACATGGTGTGAAATAATATAATCTTTTTAACATCTTAAAAACATTCCACTTTAGACCAGACATCTTTCAAAGAAGATGAATGTCTGCTACTTCCAGGCTTCTGATGTCTGTTTCATTTAATGCTTCCAGCATGTAGCGTAATAGTGGTAGAACAGTGGTTTGGTAAATTTCACTTTCATATCAAATAAGTTTCTCGGTCCATAAGCTTGTCAGTTGTAATGGATGCATGCTACTCAACACTCTGTTGCCTCAGTCACTTGCTCTGCAGCTCCTTTTTTGCTGATCCGGAGCTACAGTGCCTCTCCTTTGTGGCTTAGCCCTCCGGCCAAATCACAATCATTCCCTTCTAAGGTTTCAGCAGTGCTTTTCCCCACCCAGTCTCTATATTTACTGTGCTAACTGCACCACTCCCACCATGGCTTGTAAGGGAACCTGGACCTGTCCTCTACACTGGGAACTGCCCTCTACTCCAGGAACCCTCAAACCAGCAGTACAGGTCTATTCTCTCAACCCTCACTACTCCTGCCTTGGACTCTTACACTCCTATTACAGGCACCTACTCATCCCCATTGAAACAGGAAGTATGATTGCAAGCTTCCTTACTACAGTCTTCTTTTCTTTCTCTGTTGCCAGCTCCTGACTTTATGGAAGAGCTGCCTGTTTCTGCCCAGGTGCGTTTCATTCCTTCATTCATTGCATCCTAACTCCCTTCCAGGTGCAGCCTATGCCTAATTGGTCTTTCTTGCTTCTATTTCCCCTTCCAGGGCTAGTATGGGGGTGAGAGTGCTATTCTATCACAGGTGTAGTTGACTTGGACTTACAATAAATACCAAAAAGACAATGTGGTTACATCTTAGGAAAGGGACAATAGAGAAAATGTTGAAAAGAAGTAGTGGTGAAGTCATAGTAATCTTAGGTGTACTTCAGAAGCTTGATCAGTGCTGAGAGTTCCATCAAAAATGATGTTTAAAGGAGATGCCTTGGCCACAAGTGCTGCACAGAAACTATGAAATCACATACATTAATAATAATAATCACTTCCAGTGCTTTATATCTTCAAAGTGCTCTACAAACTTTAGCTAATTAATCTGTTTAACTCCCCTGTGGGCTAAGTACAATTATTCTCAGTTTATGGATGAGGATATGGTAAGTAACTTACCTTAGGCCAGACAGAAAGTTAGTGGTAGAGGAGGATTTAGAACTCAGGAGTTAATAGCTTTCAGTCTCATGCCTTTTATTCCGCTAGACCATTTTCTGACCGGCCAGGGATACAAGCATGTATGTAAAACTAATGTAAAGATTTCAGAAATACTCTAGGAAATAAAAAAATCGACAGCAACTTCCCTCAGAAATGTGGCAACAACAAAATATATGACATTGTATAGCTGCATAAAGGTTTCATTGGCTCTCATTTGGAATGGCCTGACTAGCTCATGCTTTTGCTCTTTGTAAATAATGTTGGTATGCAAAACTCATGCCAAAAAAACCATGACACTAGCCCATAACATCAGGTAATACTGGGTATAGGGGAAACGGCAGCATGCCTCAGAGTTTAAATCAGAATCTGAGGCAGTGGTTTGGATTTGGTGTTATGGTTTTAGTCTATTATAAAGACAGGTCTGAGCTCCAAAGGTCAGATCCAAATCTGAACTTTCCCAAAGTTTGGTGAGAACAGGGTTTTGCACCAGATATATATGCGTCTCTATACATATAGGTACAGAATGTATTGTAACTTAACTTGCAGGAGACAGATCTGTCCTCATCTCTTCACCTGTGTGGATTATATCACTCTGTTTTATCTTTGGCATGTTGTCATATCTGTGCTTACGTACCAGTGGTCTGATTTTCAAAGATGCTGAATACCTTACCTTCACTGGCACTCAGCTCACTTTGAAAATAAGCACTCAAATGTATAAACAAATTAATAATTAGTGGATGAGTCATAAAATTCTCATTCCTTCATGGCAGCATTAAAGCTGCTCAGTGAAGGGGAAAAAGGTAGCTATTATCCACCTTAAACTACGTCAAATACATCAATCACAGTCACTTCAATCCTCAAGGAGGCGTCAAGATAACCAAACCAAGGAAGTTATAAATAGCTAACTATTATAGTATTTCAGGCCACAGTTCAGCAGAGTATTTAAGCATGTGCCTAACTTTAAGCATATTAACCTCAACAAGACCATTCATGAGATTAAGTTAGGCCTGTGTTTAAATAGCTTGCTGAATTAGAGCCTTATAGAATTTAGCATCAGCAAACTGCCAGATGATTAAATAGCCAAGTCCAATGGAAGAAAATCCTTGTAACCTTTTTACCTACTAATAAACAAACACCTGCTGCATTTTGGGTTTGACTCTGATCTCTCGCCAATTTTACACTGGTGAGAATCAGGCCCTTAAAGTGAAGTAATACACCAGATGTAAGCATGTCATATTCCATGTTTATTGTCTCTTATGGATTCCTGATCAGATTTATTCAGCTTAAAGTAATAAGGCTGTTCTTATTGCCAGCCCTGCAAACTTAGTATCTGCATGACAGCTTCTATTTTTCTGTCCTTGTGCATTATCACAAGTAACCAAGTTCCTACAATCAGAATAGACGCTAGCTTCCTTGTCTAGTCCTATGATGCTGTATGTATAATAAAAGGATACTGGAAACTTTCAGAAAATATTGCACCTATAACATTCTTTCTGGTTAGGCTGACTATTAAACATTATAGAATGAATCCATCCATGGTGTAATTCCAGAAAAGCCAGTGGATTTAAATCAGGAATAAACTTGACCTAGTATCTTGGATAACATCTTCTATCAAATCCTCAGAAGTTAAGTAAAAATATACAGTGAAACATTCTCATTGGACAGTATAAATACTACTTTTCTGGTTAAAAATATTTCTTTGAGGATACAGAACCTTTCCCAAACATACCGGATCTGGGACAATGACACTTCCTCACTGTTAACTGTGTAACAGATTTTTGCCAGTAAAGGATGTGCTCTGCTTTGCAAAGGAAACTCATGTTGACAGATATCATCACAGAAACTCCAGTCCTGACTGTAAATAGACAAACTCACCTACTGTCAAATGTCCTTACCTTGGGAATAACAAAGAAATATACTTTTTTTTTTTAAAGACGGCGGTAAGTCACATGAGAATTGGGCTTCCTGGCCTCCTCTGTTCAAAGCGAAAACAAAAACATAAATGCAGCAGCAGCTGCAGCAGTGCAAAAAAAACCCAAGTAAAAATAATTTCATCTTCTGTATACTCCTGTTCCGCCATCCTTTGCTCTTATTAACCAGCCTGTGTACTCAGAGTGCCACAAGGAACACAATCCTCAGCCCTAACCTATTGTACTATAGTGTAGAACCCCTTTAAAATATGTTATAAGACCTCTAATGGAAATCACTGTGTTCTCTGTTTCAGAAGCCACCAGAACCATGCTACAGTAGCAGTGTATATAGGTACCTAGGCCTGGCATGTTGTATATGGTTAGTAAACATAGTTATTTAGACGCCCACAGTGTCCATGTGGTTCAATCATAATAAGTTTATTGTATAAAAAGCAACACTACACATACCCTCTCTTGCCCTCTTCCCCCCTACCCCGCCGCCCAAACCTGGCAACTATGGCTTCTGGGTAAAGGTATGGTGGTGGGGTGAGAAGGAATGATAGATGCCATCTTCTACACTTCCTCTCTACTGGGGTTTGGCCAGTGGACTATCTTAGTGGTTCTGATCTACTGGCATGGGAAGGGCAGAAACCTAGCAGTTTTTGCCAACTAGAAATTTTCCCTGTGTAAGCCACAAGGAGTGTGGTCAGAAAGCAAGGAAGCGTAGCTAAAGCTTCTATTCCCAGCTGATGGAATGGTGCCCTAGGCCTGTAGGCAGGTAGAAATAAGTTAGAGCAGCCCAAGGGTGCTTTAAATTATGCAGCGTACTGAACTGTCCGACAGCTGGCTTCAGAACTGGGAAGTTTCAAAATTGGCAAAAAATGACCTCCTCCTCATCCCAACTCCTTCAGATCCTGTGCCACACATAGCTTGGCCAGATCTGAGAATCATGTCCAAAGTCTCCTCTTTCATCTGCTGCCTTAAAACCACTTCTTTCACCAAACTTTCCTACCTTTATTTATTCAGAGATGGTATCTCCAACAGTAGCTTCTTGGGTTCAAACTATTGTTCAGGGCCTATGAGTTAGAATAAGGATTCTTTGGAGAAGGAACACTGCATTTTTGTGGGTCTGCAAAGTGCTTTGTACATTTTCAAATATATTTCAATAGAGAGCCAAATCCTGCTCATCTTATTCATACAAGAGAGCTATTTAGTTTGAGTTGATGAGGGAAATATATGCGCTCTGAAGATGACTTGCCTTTCGTAAGGTGTTTTACAGACTCTCAGGATGTTGCATACCCCTGTGCAAATGACTACTTTGACATATCTCTGCATAGTTTCCAAAAATGAAAAGACACAGAAATCCATTCTGAATAATCAAACACTCTTGCCATCTCAGTAAGGCTGATGAAAGGCTAGTAGGACCTAACAGTTGCCAAATACTTATTGTGAATTCTAAAGTTTTCCAACGTTTTCTATATTCAAATAATAAATTCAGCCTATATTTCTGTCCCACTAGCTCAGTCAGACAATAATAATGAGGCACTATGGATGACAGACTGTTGAAGGCTGATGGCTATATACAGAATGAAAAATAGCACAGATAAGGCAAGATCAGTCACAATGACTAGAGAGTGGACAACTTGCTGATAAAACAGTCTATTAAAAATGTGTATCATCCTCTGTGTAGTGCCTTACACCCAGTCACTCAGAAAAGCTTTCCTCTACCACTCATGTCAGGGAAAAGATTTTCCTCTTGCACGGTACTACACTTAATGGTGACTTAAGGTGAACTTAAAGATGATCTCACACAAATGTCTTACCCCATTTGCTTAAGGGAGGGGGACAAAGTCTTCTTTTCTTTTTATATTTGAGATCCATGTAACATCTCACTTTCCTAGTTTGCTGGAAGATCACAACATCATCTTTGAATGATCTGAACAATGCTTGCGCACGAACTGCTGCTCTCCATCTTCTGAGCTGAAGCAGATTGGGATGCTAAGCTCTTGACAACAGTTAGGAAGAGGGAGAATTGCAGTGCAGCTCATAACCTCATGCAATATCAGCATTCAAGTACACCAACCACCTTGCCATAGTCTTCCAAGAAAAGACCAAGAGTGAAGTGAGGACCCAATATTCATGATTTTTAATATAATTTGGAAAAAAACTTAAACCAACCCAATCCACAGCAACAAGCAGAAAAAAATATTATGAAAAGCATGCGAGGGAGCAGTATAGGATAAGAACAAATATTTTCATCTTGTCTTTGTTCATGCATCCGACAAAGTGGGTTTCTGCCCACAAAAGTTGATGCCCAAATAAATGTGTTAGTCTTTAAGGTGCCACAGAACTCTCGTCATCTTGTTTTTGTTTCTCTCTTTAAGTTCTGGATTTGTTAGTGTAGTTTTATCTTTTATATCTCAGGCAACATCCTTTATGCACAATATACACTGTATATACACAATATACACACAATATACACTGGCTGTTGTTAGGCCGCATGGATACAGCTATAAATGCTTCTGATGCGCTAATGACCTTGATGGCATTCCTCAACATAGAACCCTGCATCCAGAATTAACTCAACTGAATTTGGTCCAATAATTGGCCTAGTTTTCAGCGAGGCCTCAAACCACCTCAACTTGTATACCCATGAGCACGTTTGACCTTAAGACACACACCTGGGTTACACTTTCTGTGTATTAACCCAGGCGTACAAGTGACAGACTATTCCCATGCAAGCCCCATTGTGCATGATAGAATTCATCACTTATACAGGAGTTAGTGTATAAATGTTGTATACACAGATGTGTGTACTCAGCACATACAAACTGAAACCAGATGTAAGCAGGTCTGAGTGTCCGAGTGGCACTCAGCAGCTGAAAGTGGGGCACTTTATTTGCATGGGCTTTGTATTTGCATGAGTAAAATTAAGTATTCAGCATATAACATAAGTACACTAGTGCTGAGCATGATGGGAAATGGTCAATGTGTCTGGTATTGTGTTACAAATCACTTTTGTGTTAACTGCAGGGGTAATGAAATGTTGTCCTTCGATTGTATGAACAAATGGCATCAGATCTGTGTTTAGCCTGTTCTGATAAAAAATTCACTGTCATCTAAACAGAGCCCAGAAAGGGTGGTGGATGCAGGTTTCAGCCTGGTAAGACAGCAAGGAGAGGTGTTTTCTGTTGAGATTGCACTAGTCATGGCAAAGGGTTATCTTCAGAGATGCACTGATGATTTTCTTCCATTGTTAAAAGGTAAAATTAATTATTCCTCTTGGAATCTTTTGTTCTGCTGAGAGCAGGGACATTACTCTTGTGTCAGCAGAAGGTTTTCCCATGAGCTGAAATTCACTAAGAGCTGAAATCATTAGAGGACCTGGGAAATCTTGACTGTCACTCAGCAGTGGGAGCCAGGAGTGGTCAGTGCCAGCAGATGGTGGGAGCTAGGAGCAGGGACTTGGCAAGGCACAGTGGTGATAGGAGGTGGTAGTGGCGAGGGCCTGGTCAAGCCCACATCTGGCAGGAGCTTGCAAAAGGGGACTGGCTGAGCCCCCAACCGAGAGTTGGGCACTGTAACTATGATGGTCAGTACAGGGGAAAGCAAGAAGGGAGGGAAAGGGCATGCCCACATATTCTGGGGTGGGTTTGGCTCATTGAGTTCATGAATTCTGTTTGCACTGGTTCTAAAACAAGTGCTGTGCTACTTCCTTCCTTTCTACACTCAGACTCTGTGCTTGCGAGGGGGAAGTATTGCCTTTTGGGGGCACCCAGGGGATAGTGTGTGATTTCCCAGGGGACTGGGTGGAGGCTTGAGCCCGTTTGGTGTTGTATCATTAACTGGGACCCCTCAATATAGAACCCGGCCCTTGCTGCTGCCCGCTCTGCCTGGCAGAAGGGTTACACATCTTTTAAAACATAGGCCCACTTTGTCTCCTATATGTGCTGAAGCAGAGATTTGACTAGTGAATGGAATTGAGCCTGCTTCTCCAATGGTGAATTTGAGCTGTTGTCTGCTACAGCCCTTAGTTTCCCTTAGCATTACATACAGTTCCACTGAATGTTAAGATTTAAAATGGGCTTTACGCCTGACATGTAGAGAACCCTTCTGGAACACACAGCAGTGGTGTCTGCTAATCTGCGAAACCCTTCAATACAGTGCATAGTGCAATGCCCCTCCCTAATTCACTGGCCAGCGCAAAGGAGAGAAGAAGCAATTTCTTGCCTTCGCCCCCCCACTCCCTATCCCATGGATTATGACTAGTGTTGCTGCTGACAATAGAGTCCACCAGTTTTTGTGCATTAGGAGTGTAAAGAACCAACACTGGCCTCCACACAGGGATACAAGTGTGTATGTCTTTGTGAGAAATAGTTCCTTGTATCCAGTGACAGGGTAAAACAACCAGGAAAGGGTGATGTCATATGACTCAGCAGGGGATGTAAGAGAAGGCTATTTCCTCTTTCGGGGGGCTAAGAGAGGCAAGAGGAAAGTTTCTGGGGGCTGCAGCCTCTGCTGGTTCAGGAGAATGGCTTTGTTTTTTGTTATTTGTTAGTTCTGTGTTCTGAACAATCAATTGTGTCCTGAGGCAAGGACCTGAAATGGACTTGACATATACCAGTTGTATTAGGCAGCTGTTGAAACTAATAATCCTACCCCCACTACAGAAACTAAAACAAGGGCTCCAGAAGTCTCAATTATCTGTTACTGGTGCATTGCCTGCCTAGTACACAAAAAAACTAGCCTCCCATCCTGAATATTTGAGTCTTGAAATTGAAACAAATGAACACTTCTCAGATTCAGACATTGCTTCAGTCCTAGCTCCTGGAGGGAAAAACACAGTTTAGATGCAGCCATTTTATTATATGGTCCAGTGGTCATAGTCTGGACAGCATTTATCAAGAGAACTACACTTCTTAGTGTTATGTTGTTATATTTTTCACATTCCTCCACATTTTTGGTGCTTTCACTTAGTCATGTGTTCAGTCAGATTATATGTACTTTTTTTTGTCAGAAGTGCCTAGATTCCTTGGGTACTGTATAGATAGATATTCATGGTATGATCATTTTATCACTTTACTAATGGGAGCTAGACACTCAAAGAACTGGTAAAGACTCTTTATTGCAAATAATTAAAATGTTAAATTGATTTGTTCTTATTTGAATTTATTCTTGCAAATTAATATAGGTTTAGCAAATCTACAATACAAATAAATAACCCCCCCATAAAACAGATATTTGTCTGTATATGGAGATCATTAATCCCTCAGAGCATCGAGGTCAAGTATGAGACCATGTTGTAAATCTTGGGACAATACTTACCTTTGCAATGTCATATGATATGAGCTGGAACTTTACATGGAGTTACAGTCCAATCATTTTCCCATTCGTTATACCCAAGTTATATTGTTGTTATGCAATATTTTAAGTTACTGTTTTTACAGGAAAAGTTTGGATTTTTTGCTTTACGTTTGTGGTTGCTGTTTCCCAAAAAGTATTTACTAAGGCAAAAAAAAAAAAAGTCAAGATACAATCAGATATCTACATTAGTCTGAAGTATTATCTGAAAAGTAAAAGGCAGGAGACCTGAAGTTTCGCAGTTCTCTGCTGAGCATCTTTGCTCTCCCTGGCTCATTGGCAAGTGCATTCAGTCCAGATAGGGGAGGACCTAAAATATTTATGCAGTAAATCATGAAATGTTCGCACCCTCTACATTGTAATGATCAGGATCTCAGTGTCCAATGCACAGAGGAACAGACCTCAGCAGTAGGCAAATTGCACTATATAGGGTAGTATGGAAATTACAAGCATTTTGGCTACTTTTATAATGAGGCTGAGATATTTTAAAATCCCAGGCTCACAAATTTGTTAATATATAATCTTATTGCTTGACTTTTTGCTTATGTGAGAAAGATAGATTTGAGTGATGCTGTAGTGAATGAGGGAAATAGCTGTGTTTTTATGAATAGCATAACTGTGCCTCAGTTTGACCTGTGTGATATTATCTTGCCTGTCTGCCAGAAGTTCAATCCAAGGAGGCTCTTGGGGGGAGAAGCAAACAGGAAATGAAAGAATAGTAAGGACAAGACACCTGGGATAGGTAAATTCAAAGGAGTTAAGATAAACATGACTGGGTCATGAATTGGGGAGATGTTATTTTTCAGGCAAAGCTATATAGCTGTTTTGCCAAGATTGAGCCTGAAGATCAAAAGCCCATACATAGTTAAAATGAGCCCACTAGAACCAGTGATTTATCTGCACCCAGGCAGGAGCTGATTCTCTAACAGACAGCATAGAGCAGCAACGCGGTCTGTCTCTCCCAGTCCAGAGACGGAGAGATAACTGAAATGAATGCCACTTACCAAAGCATGGAAGGAAAGATTAAGGCTTAGATAAGGAGAAATATGCATATAGACCTTTATTGTTTTCACATTTTGCTCTGTGTGCTATGTACCTTCGAGTGAATAAATAATGCTCTGTTTTAAAGAAGCTGTTTTTTGAGTCACTTTACACAGCTCCCCAGAGGAAAGGGGCTTACTAGTGCCAGATTGCAACACCCAGTGTTGGGTTGACATGGTTGGTAAAAGAGGTGTCTTGCAAGCCAGAGAGTCAGTCTCAGTTCCATCCAGAGAGAAGGGTAGGAAGTCAGACCTGTCCACATAGGGGTGTAGCTGGGAATGACTAAAAAGAGTGTAAAGCACAGCTTGCCCTGTAACAGAAGCCACTACCTTCTCATTCAAGCCTGTCCTTAATACTTCCGCTTTCTGCTATTCTTACAAGAAGCAGACTCATTATAATAGCTATTATCCAATAAATAAAAGCAATTAGCTGAACCCTCTAGAAGTACATAGGACTAAACTGAATAACTGCATGATCTTATTAGTATAACTCTCACCCTTCCGAACTCCATCCCCTTCCCACTATTTGTCACCTTTACTAATCATCTCTTGCCTATACTGACAGATGCATGATACAGCTTCCTGCTGGATGCATCTGAGGTTGTGTTTCCTGGAATTGCCCCTTACATTGTGAGCTCTTTCTAGTTGATATATAGAGTGGCTAAAAATAACTAACAGGGTTGCTCATACTCAGAACCCTTTTAGTGTAGTGAAAAACTCCGGGTCAAATTCTGCAGTCCTTACTCAGAGCTAATTCTTCCTGTCCGTGGGAAAAATGAAAATCCACCAAATGTTTGAGTTTGAAATCTCACAGATTGTCCTACTGCGGGGCAGGCAGTTAAATCCCTGCAAAATGATTGGCATGGACTGCCTCAAAAGGTCCAGTTATTGGTAAAATGGTTTCTGTGCACTTGTTGGTTTAGGAGAAAGGAAGAGGAGAGACACACTGAAGGACCTCATGACATCATCGAATACCCAGGAGCCATATTATCACGGGTACTCTGCCTTTGCTTGTCTGAAATCATTCATTAGGAATTTTTCATAAGAAGAAAAGGATTCTGTACAAGCTAGTGGTATTATATCATGTGTAGAAAATCCCTGAAGCTTCTGAGAGATGCCTAGTAAAGAGTAGGTGCTACTGTAATATCAATAATACCAGCCTTATTAGCTCCTTTCTGTCCCTGAAACTGAAGAGCCACAAACCTTCCTTTCCTTATAGAATTCAATAGAAAATTATAGGTTTACTGTAAGGTTTTTTTTGAACCATTTTATAGACTTTAATACAGAATAATGTCCTTGATATAATTCTACAGGCTCATTTTAAAAACCAAAAAGCTTACAGAAATATTAGAATTCTCTATTAAATTCCCTAACTTTTAGATTAATTTCCATATATTCCTAAAGAGTTCAATTATGTAAGACATTTCCATAGGGGCTTCCATGAGGCTTAAGAGGATAATTCTGTTTTTGCATCATTCCCACCCTTCCTCATTGCAACCAGGCGAGCTGGAACAATTTTTATAGTGGGGGTGCTGAGAGGCATAGAACCAAACTGTAAACCCTGTATACAGTGGAATTTACATCATGCTAGGGGGTGAGCAGCTCTCCAGCATCCCTAGTTCCAGCACCTATAAACGCCACAGCTGCTTCTAACCTGCACTTGTTCAGTTTCTGGGTCCACTATGAACACATCCCATAGGGGATGATCTGACCTTTAGTGCTTACTTAAAAAAAACTCCCAGTGAAGTCACAGTGTGAAACATAGAATTTAGCACTTTGGATTTATGTAATAGAGCTGAATATTCACCAGATTTATAGTAGTGTATAGCCAAATAAACATCCCCATTCGTTTTTGTCATGTCATATGCACACTCAGTTTATTCAAAACTTCACTAGAAGCTGGAAGAAAATATTGGAGTAATTTAATCCAGTGGGGCTTGTAAATCCTAGTGCTAACAATGATTTCCACAATATTTATTTGTTTGGTCACAGAATTAGGCTATCCCCATCCCGACGATTCTGGCAGCTGTACAAAACTTTTTCAGAATGCTTAAATGAAAATGAAGCTGGGCTCAGTGTCACAGAGAGAAGCAACTTATCTGTTAGAAGGACAAAGGAAAAGCAACCCAAAAGTAAGAGAGTTTGTGGGGGAAGTGAGGATGAAATGGTTGAAGATTAATTGCCCCAAACAGGAAGACCTTACACCTTGCCTCTGAAGACAGTTACTGGGGTACTCTAGCAGACACGGTTATAGGATTATATATATAGGATCTCTGAACCAAAAAAGCCCTACCACTAACCCTCTCCAGATAAAGCCACAGAACAGAAAATAAGGATAATGGAGCCAACCTCAGATTTAGAGTAATATCGAGGGACAGAGAACTGTCAAGGATTCATGAGCATTATATATCATCACCAAAATCTTAAATTTAATCTCTTGGCTGATCATGATTATGGATGTTTCCCATTGTTGGTCTTGGTCACTTCCTCTGGTTGGTGGAATATTATTTTGTAAAAATGCTGGTTACAGAGGTTGCTTATAATTCTTCAGTTAAAGATGGTGAAATAATGAATTCTAATGTGCTCTGATTTTTAAGGACTGGTAAGAATGTGCTTGTTAATGTTAAAATATGCAGTTAGTCCTTTGTTGTCCAATAATCTCTTTTCTGGATGTGAGGTTTTACCTTGTGGCTTGTCAGAAACATTGTCCAGTTTGCTGTCTTTTTAAATTAAATGGTGTGGTGGGGTTGGCTATGCGCTGATCATTGTCATGGATTCCCACCTTAAAAAATTGTACATGAGGGTGGAGGCAAGCAGGGGAAAGGCAAGTAAAAGCAATTATTTGATATGCTTACATATAGCATCATAGAAATGTAGGACTGGAAGGACCTTGATAGGTCATCTAGTCCAATCACATGTACTGAGGCAGGACAAAGTATTAGCTATGACAGGTATTTGGCTAACCTGTTCTTAAAACTTCCAGTGATGGAGATTCCCTAAACTCCCTAGGTAATTTGTTCCTGTGCTTAACTACCCGTTCACTTAAGAGGTTTTTCTTACTGTCTAACCTAAGTCTCCCTTACTGCAATCTAAGCCCATTATGTCTTGTTCTACCCTCAGTGAGTAAGTACAACAGTTTATCACCATCCTCTTTACAGCAATCTTTTATGTACATGAAGACTATTATCTTGTACTTCCTCAGTCTTCTCTTCTCCAGACTAAACAAACACATTTTTTTCCCAATTTTTCTTCATAGGTCATGTTTCTAGACCTTTAATCATTTTTGTTGCTGTCTTCTGGACATTCTCCAATTTGTCCACATCTTTGCCAAAGTGTGGTGCTTAGAACTGGACACAACACTCCATCTGACGCCTTATCAGTGCTGAGTGGAGAGGAAGAAGTACTTCTTGTGTCTTGCTTTCAACGCTCCTGCTAATGAATTCCAGAATGATGTTTGCCTTTTTGCAACAGTATTACACTGTTGACTCAAATATAGTTTGTGATCCACTGTAACCCTCAGATCCATTTCTGCAGTACTCCTTCCTAGGCAGTCGTTTCCCATTTGGTATTTGTGCAATTGATTATTCCCTCCTAAGAGTAGTACTTTGCATTTGTCATTATTGAATTTAATTCTATTTCTCCTGTTTGTCAAGATCATTTAAAATTCTAATCCTGTCTTCTAAAGTGCTTGGGTTTGGGATTATTTATGCTCAAGTGAGTTTTTTTCCTGGCTTCCGTTATTGGTTCCTATCAGTAATAACTGACAGTATTTTCTCTGTTCTGTTCACCCCCTCTGAAGCATCTGGCACTGGCCACTGTTGGAAGACAGGATCTTGGCTAGATGGACCATTTGTCTGACCCAGCATAGCCATTCTCATGTTCTTATGACCTGGGCAATTTATCAAGCAATTGCTTTTGAGGCACCTTATTCAATTGGTATTATTTTTGTTCTGATTTACATGACACTACACCGGGCTGCCTATGCAGTTCCCCTACTCCTGTAGCCACGCTCCTGGCTACTAATTTAAGTCTCCTCATCAGTATCACTGATCCCTATGGTTAGGACCCCTGGGTACTGTGACAGCACATTCATCTATTTCCAGGAAACTGGCATCAAAATAATCTTTTCCAAATCCAGCACTCGCAGTAGCCGATGCAAAGAAATTCAACAGAAACAGAATTTTTGTGGCATCACTGCAAATCCTGAAAAGGGTCACGTTTAGAAAATTTTAATTTTTTGGCTAATTTTTCAAAATGTTGTATGTACATCCTTTTACTAATCATTTGAGTCATCCAGTTCACCACTGACAGAAGAAAATTATATATAACTGCCCTGATGGCAGACTTTCCATTTACAAACATGATCAACAGTGTTTAAGCAAAAGGACTAACTCTTACTAGAAGCAATAGACTCACATTCTCTTATAAGGACCAGCCACTAGAAAGGAACAAAGACCCACACAGTATTAATATGAGTTACATATACAAGGATTAAGATTTCTTGCACACCTCTACTTAGAATTACTTTAAAATAAGAAAAATATGCCATGGGAATTGAGAGGTATTTTAAGGTTGTGATGCAACCTTTAAATGCTCAAATTAAATACAATTTTCCTGTAGGCATTTTTATACAGTCTGTTTGGTTGTGCTCACTGATTGTAAAATTTGGCAGGCATGTCCTAGTTTCTTGTGTCATGCTACCAGGACTAAAATTCAAGATGTTCCCTGTCACAGGTTGACTGCTGCTTACCTTATTCCCATGAGTCATTCCACTAACTCTACTTGCCTGAACGAGATATATATTGCAAAGATAGACCATGCTTGATTTTTTTCATAAAAAGAAAATGGACATGGACTGGCAAATCTCTCTAGTGTTTAGTCCTGAACGGACCTTTTTGGACCCAAATCATGTCCCTTCTTCAATAACGCCACGGAGGCAAACAAAATGGGGTCATTCCACATGCAGACAGAGGGACAAGGTTTGAAAAGCTGAATTCCTAGCTTCTATGCCACCGCACCTAGCACTGCAAAGGCTCCCTGCATTTCCCAGTGCAGTGGGATTCTAGGGAGGGATTGCCATCTGCTTCAACTTGGAGCCACTGACCATTGCCCCTCCCAAATGGGGCTGCAGAAGTGGGAGGGGCGATTTAATTTCTGGCCTGCCATGGCATCCTTGGCATGGTTCCTCTCCTGTTCTACAGCCTTAAGGGGAGTCTAGCTACTCGGCTTGGTGCTGGAGACAGGATTTAGCCTCTGAGGACTGTGACCAATCCTGCCTAAACTATTTACTCAAGATCCTCCAGGAGAAGTAAAGGAAACCTCACCAGTGGCCCAGTGAAACAAATGGCATAACTCTATTGACTTCAATAAGTGCAGGAGCAGGTCCTGCAATATTGACTTCACTGGAAGTTTTAACTACAGAAGAACTCCAGGATTGGGCACAAAATGATTAATGGGACATGGAATGGGGCCATTCTAACAGAAATTAATTGTATGAAGATATATGGATTTTTACTGGGATTGAATATGTTAATGTTGATAATTATTAAAATGTATTTTATATAATAATAAGAAAATACTGGCTCCCTCAGACATTTGCCCTAACTATCTACTTCTTGCTCAAATTCGTGAGTCAATTTGACCTACTTTCCCTTAACTCTAATTCCATCAAGATTACTTTTTTCTAGAGCACTGTAGTATGGGCCACCATATGACATAATGAGTATTAATTAGGGTAAGTATTTATTAATGTCATGTCCAACTGATTCCCATACTCGAATTAAACATGCAAATGAAAACACTAAATAAAAGAATTACTTTTTCATGTTCTTGGGCAAAGTGTACACATTCAATTAATATGCACATATGAAAGAAGGCTCTAAATGCTGACTCTTGGGAGGGGTTGTTAAGGAAGTTATAGACCAAACTGTTCGTTTCAGTTTTTTCTTATTTAAATCTAAAATATAGTAAGAATCAATATAGTAAATATTCTGTCTTAAGCATTTGACAAGAACTATTCAAAGCAACTTAATCTTTTTTAAATATATATTTAATGATGCTCATTTGTCATTTTAAGCAGTCATTGAAATATAAGCTTCATATCTTTAATGTTTTAAGAGTATTCCATTTGTCACAATTGCCACATCATGCAAATGAGTTACTCCTTTGATTGACCACGTCAGTTAAACAGTTATTACTAGCGTAAACCCAAGCAGGATAGACTGGGATAGATAACAATATTATTTACTGGAACAACAAATATAGAGACTGATTCTCATTTACATTTCTTCACTGCTTGGTGTTAATTACGTTTGTATCCATTTTAAGGCCTTTTTACACTGCCAGAGCACAGAGTAGATTAGAATCAGACCATCTGAGTTTTTTTGTGGGGTATCCCTGCCATATCCTGTTTCACCTTCTGAAGGAGAATGACTTCATGCTGCTCATGGAGGAGGCTCTCAGAGACCATAACCTAAAGGTAGGTGGTGTTTGATAACATAGCAATATATTCTGAGAGAATGGACAAAGCACTGAGACTCAGGGATTCCTGAACTTTAAGTGCAGCTTGGCTGCTGATATGGCTGTGGCTGTGTGGCCTCGAGCAAGTCATTTAACTGTTCTGTGACTTTATTTTCTCCACTGTAGAACTGGGATAATCATTACCTGCCCCACAGGGAGGCTTTGAGTATTAATTAGTTAAGGCTTGAGCAGCACTCTGAAAATATAAACACACTGTAAGTGCTGAGGATAAATGACCCATAGGAACATAAAAGACACCTCTATGGGTATATAGTACAATGACAAATTAAAATAAAAGGTGTTACGTTTTAATGTAATATAGAATCACAGAAGTTAGAGATAGTGGAAGAGTCTTATGGTATGCACTCCATCTCCCTGCCAATGCAAGATTGTTCTATATTGCAGATATAAATATGGTGACATTTACCAATATTTTTGCCCAGCTTTGTTTTAAATGGCCCAAATGAGAGCTTGTCTACACTCGCATTTCTGCCGGCAAAATATGTGTCGCTCAGGGGTGTAAAAAACCCTTCCCACTGAGCGACGTAAGTTTTGCTGGCATAAGCACAAGTGTACACAGCGCTATGTCAGTGGGAGAGGACATAGCTACCGCTGCTCATTTAGGTGGTTTTACTATTATTTATTAATATTTTAGGTGTGTTTTTTCACACCCCGAGCGACAAAAGTTTTGCCGGCATAAGCGCAAGTGTAGACAAGCCCTGAGACATCCAGGAAAATCCATCTGAATTAACTAAAAGGTGGCAAGTTGCAGTGGGTTCATTAAACTGCATTAAACCCTTGTGTTAACACCCTCATTCAGAATTAAAGTAGCCTTTAATTCCAAAGAGAATTAAGATAAACCAAATTAAGTTCACTTTAATGTCTAAATATCAGCACCCCCATAGGGATTTAATGAGGTTTAACTAATCCACTAGAAAACTTAATTTGGATTAATTTTCCTGTGCGTCTCTGTGTAGACAACCCTCAGGGTAGCTGAGAGTGGTCTTTAGCCTTTTGTTTCAATCCCTGTTTTTGCTCTCAGGCTGGGTCTACACTGATGGCGGCAAATTCGCCACCGTCAGATCGATTGCTCTGGATCGACTGAGTGGTCTGTAGACCCGCTCAGTCGATCTAGCAATCGACACCGGAAATCAACCCCAGTAAGTGGCGTAGTGCTGTGTTGAAGGGAACGCTGTTCCCTTCAGTGCAGCACAGTGTGGATGGCGCGTGGAGCAGATGCAGCGAAGTCGATGGAAGATACGCAAGTGATTTACGTCACTTGCGTATCTCCTGTTGACTGCCGCCGAATCCGGACAGTAAGTGTAGACCAGGCCTCAATCTCCTCTATCGCTTTAGACAATCTGACTACTGGTGGTGTAAGAACTTCTGATCAGTTCTTACCATCTGCAATAATCTTCCTGTATCTTTCCACTTTGTTGCCTTTCCATCTGTTTTCAAAAATCACCTAAACATGTATCTTTATTCCCTTGCCTATGGCTGATGACCTACATCACAGCATACTAAGGAACATTTACAGTGCACCAGCAGGGTCCACGTGGAGGAGTTAGAGCATATCAGCATGTTTCACTGTACAGATCACACCCCCGTAGTCCAGACTGTGGAGTCATACAAATAAGCCCTTAGGCTTGCTCTGCACACTGATTTTGTACTGGTATAATTATTTTGGTTACAGGTCTGATTTTATTTTACTGAAATACTCTACAACCCCTATCGTGGCACAGTTAGATCGGTTGTGATGCTGGCAGGCAGATACCCAGCTCTTGCCCAGGCTGCAGTATTAGCTAAGAACTGACACACTCATAGCTGGTGACCTAACCAGGTCACCTGTATGCTAGTTTTGCTCAAAATAGGTATTGGTCTCATAAGAATGTATTTAGTGTTTAGACTATGAAATGCTGGTATGTTGCTGCATGCATTCGTCTCACTTATAATATCTATATCCCATGTTGTAAGGTTATATTTAAGTGTTTGCTCTGAAACTGTAAAGCCCACAATCAGGAGAGAAACTCTACCAAGCGTGAGATACTAGTTCACGGCATGTGTTATCTCCTGCCCAGCAAAAGAAGACCTATAGAAAACAGACAAACTATTTTAGAACATCAAAGGACAAAAGACTTTGTTGATTTGCTTCTCTCTCAACCTTGAAGAGAAGATGTGCATGTGAACCTGTCCCATTATCTTCCCTTCTGGGGAAGGGAATGCAAATCCCTGACAATAAGAAACTGCATCTTTTGGCTCTTTGAACCCTTTCTAAACTGAAGCCAGAGATCCCAAGCGGCTGCCTCCTGGGACTGTCCAGAAAGACACTTTGACTTGAAACACCTTTACAACTCTGTCACTCTTAGGGTTTAGATAGGAACTCATTTGTGTGTATATGTTTGCTTGCTTTAACCTGTAAATAACTCATTTCTTTTTTCTAGTAAATAAAACTTTAGACACTTTGTTACAGAACTGATTAGTCATTGTCTTTAGTGTAAGTACTAGGGTACCAACTGATATGGGGGTAAGTGACTGGTCTTTTGGGACTGGAAACAACCTGAATACAGTGTGATTTGTAGTGTAAGTGACCATTTATCACTGCGTCCAGTTTGTTTGGGTGGCAAGATAGACTGGAGAGTCAGTCTAAGGACTGTCTGTGACTCCATGGTAAGACTGGGAGAGCAATCCAGGAGTTCCCCTTGTTACCAGCTTGGTGAAATCTAATTGTAGTGTATATTACCAGTTTGGGGTGTCTGTCCTGTTTTTGCATATGCTATGAGCGACCAGGAGCCAAAACTGAGCCAGGGGCCGGGAGCTGAGGTCAAGCTGGGGCCAGAGGCCACGGCCAGGTCTGGAGCAGAGCTTGGGGTGGAGCGGGGCTGGATGGCGCTCTCTCCCTGCCCCCCCAATTTGAAGACCTCTGCTACACAGGAATAAGCTACACAGATATGACTGCGTCAACACTCAGGGAGTGATACTGCTATGGTTATAAAGGTATAATTAAAGTGATATGACTTGTGTGTGTAGGCATGTTTATCTTCCTCAAATATTATTTTATTTAACGTTGTACTCTGCATATTTGTGGGATACGGTATGTAGGAAATCTCCAGCTGAAGGTATATCATGTTCTATTTAGTGCTATCTGCTTTTGCTGGAAACCATGAAAGAAACATGAGGCTCCACAATGAAAACAACTAAAGTTACAATTATTTGCAAAGGAACAGTGTCTCAAATCATTGCATTTGAAATACTTTTCTCCACACACTGTATAACATAGTTCACTGTGATCTCACATAAATATAGAAAACTATTGCTGTGGGTGGAGGCCTTCCTACAAGAATGCTATCAGGTAAATGTTATTGTACTGATTCACAGCATGACTAAGTTTTTAGTCCTGTACAAACACCTTTCGGTGATGTAATTCTAGAAGTCAGGATGTTCAGTTGAATACTATATTCTTATGTGGTTAGTGACCCCTGTTGACTGACTGATTGCAACGACTAAACACTGCCTTCCAGATCAACTTCATGATACTGTGGAGCATCCACAACAAAAATGAAGAGAAGTAAATACAAATACATAAACTTCTTCCTTTGAATTGTTGCTTTTACCTTAATTTACTCTTTTGCAAAGTGAGAATCAGATAAAAGTTGAGCATAACTTGCCTTTATGGGATTTCTTTCCTTTACTTGCAATCCATGAAATCTCACAACAAATCAGAAGTCTAGTATATTGTAGAAGCTGGATATTCAAATGAAGAAATTGATATTACAAGATAGACAGTGACTCCCTGGGGAAAGAGGGTAGAGCTGAGCTTTTGAGGTCCAGTCTCTCAGGCTTCCAAGTACTTCCTAAAACGTGGAGAATAGACTTGAGCTGCAGAATAGTTCTCCACAAGTCATCTGAGCTTTGTGTGTAACTCAAGGCTTTTCAAAATACTGAAAAAGGTCCATTTCATTCCACTATGAGGAGGTTAGGGCAGTTCAGTTATTGAGTAAGGGAAGTTTCATGTAAGGAAGTGCCATTTAAGTTTTATATTTCATTCTTGTGAGATCATATTCAAGGAGCATTTGAATAATTAAAACATGGAAACGTGCCTAGTTATAAACTAAAGAAGAATACAGCTTAGGTGCAACGAGGAGAAATGTGAAACTTACCATTCGAGACAGTCAAATTCTCTGAGATGGCACATCTCAGTGTACAGCCTATCATCCTGATTAAGCTGCTTCCCAGAATAAAGGAAAAAAAGCCATTTAAAAAAAGTTTGTAAAGATTTTAAAGGAAATAAGATACTGTAGCAAGTTAAAATACAAGCAGTATTAACTCAGCAATTGCTAGTGCACTTTCTTACTAACAGTGGAAATTTAATCTTAAATGTGGTGTGGTTATTTATTTACTTAGGCTGACATCCTGCAACGTGTGCAAAAAGGGGTGTAAAGAAAGGACCTACTAGGCACTTCAGTAATGCAAATTATTAATAATAGACATGAGTGCATGGGTCCCCCGCCCTCTATTCTGTTGAATTGTGCTTCAAGCCTAGGGTAATGTTTATAGATCTGGATGGAGGCAGGGACTGCAGATCACATGAAGCCTGAGGAGCCAGGAGACCAGCAGGATAAAGCCCTGTGCATCTCAGCTCCCTCTGAACCTCTTCTGCTCCCAGACCCTGGAAGCATGGCAGGCCCTGGAAACTACCATGTGCTCAGAACCCTTTTGTGGCATGTCAAATCTGCAGAGGGAAAGTTGCTCACCGCAGCAGAAACTTGTGATCATACTGCTTTGTAAATTATGGTGCTTCAGAAGGGAACAGAGTGCATAGCGCAGTCATTCCCTGACTGTCTAGCTAGCATCACGGTGGTGAGCTCAGTCAGTGAGTCAGGAGGGGCTGCAGGCACGTCTGTAAAGGAATGCGAGCACACACTGCTGATCCTCTCTCCCTACAGCCTCCCATGAGACTCCCTCCGTGCTGTGCTGTGGAGGGAGAACACACGGTTCTCGGTTCCCAAAGAAGCTCCCACTATCACTCACTCAAAACTCCCACTGACAAGCAACCCCAGTAAGTTATAAGCAGAAAGAACTGCAGATTTGGGTGCTTGTTCATGTTTATTTTTAACTAATAATACCAAGGTGTTCACAATGAATGCTGTAGACCAACAGTTATTGAACGCTTGTAATTAGATAATCCAGGGAGTCTAGAATATTTCTTTTAGGTTATGTCTGCACCAATGGCAATGTGTAGAGTACATACACTGTACGCCCCCTCTCATGGGAATAAATAGCAGGATAGATGGAGAGGAACTGCTTAGGTGAGTAAAGACACACCAGAACCTTAGGGTATATGCCTACATGGCTCTCTATATGCCTAAGCAGTGTCTCTCCCACATCAACACTGCGGTTTATAGCAGTGTAGTGTCCCATTGCTTCCCTGCTCCAACCTCAATCAGAGCACCTCCTGCCACAGGTGAACACACACATTGTAGTGTAGACATAGCATGCTTTTCACTGAAGCAGGTAGCTACACATACTGGTAGATAAGGGTTTACTTAAATACCCACAAAAGGATATTTAGCAATTATCTGCTCTAGTTAATCAGAGGCTAATTTTTTGTTTTATTTCTTTAGCTGTCAGCAGATGGTAATGATAGCACCTGGTCTTTTCCCCCTCTACTTAGATAACATGTTAGCTTGTGAAAAGATGTTTTTCATGCACATTTGCATTTATGTTTTACGCAACATTTTCTTTCAGTACTTGCAGATGCTTAAAAGCAGCCTATTGCAAAGGCAAAATGATTTTCATGCATTTTAAAAAACAGTACAGGAAATAAAAATTTGAAGACTGAATTGCCAAACAATTCTGAACTGAGGCTTATGGGATCTACTGGAATTAGACTCATTTTAAAAAAGTAACAGGACAAATTTTGCCTTCAAACGTGCGTACACAACGCATAAGGACATCAAATTCCAGCCAGAATCAAAGCAGTTTTCTTTCCACTCTTGGTTTTATCTTTATACACCACACACAGCAGGACTGAATCTCTAACCCAAGCCCTGCATTGTTGCTAGGAAACAAAATGTGTTGCAGTAACACTACCCAAGTATTGGATTGTGTGGTTGTCTTTTCCCTATTTAGTTAGAAAGTTTTAAGCAAAACATATCACTTACTGTGCCAGCAGTAATTCACAGAACCTATCCATCTGTCTGTGAACACTGTGTGTAAACATACAACACATACATTGTATGGGTTCTGTTATTTCATGTGGGGCTATATACATAGAGGGTGATTCTCCACTAAGCATAGTGCTTTGACAGCAAATGAGAGCAGAAATGTTGCCCAGGGAATACCGCCTAAAGGATGGGGCTCCTCTTCCAGACCCCCCACAATGTAAGTGGCCCAGCAGGGAGAAGGATGTAGTATGGCCACAGGGCTGTGGTCCTCCAGCTATCCTATACTCCCAATAGTCTATGGGAAGCAGAGTGTAAGTTATGGAAGCGCTGAGGCTGCTCTCACGTATGCAGGTGGCTCAGCAGGCCATGGACAAAGCCCAGAAAACAGGGAGTGCAATGGTGGTTTAACCCCACTAGAGCCTGTTCCTCCCCACCCATCTGCTTTTTCTCCCCCACATTTCCAAACCAAGTACAGTCAAGCCTATGACTTGTTCAGGTGGGAAGACCTTGTTTTCAAAAAGAATTTACTGTATATGGAATGATATAAATACAATTTTAACAGAATAAAACTACATTTTAAACGTGTATGATATAAAATATAGATTTAAATTAAGCTGCAGTGTAACGTCACAGAAGTTGATGGAGTTCAAAGGATGAATTTAGCTCATCTCTAGAGGCCAAATTCTCATTTCAGTATACTGGTGTAAATCCAGAGTAACTTCAATAAAGTAAAAGACGTTACTCCACATTCACACCAACGTAGCTGAGATGACATTCTGGGGCTAGGACTTTACATGTTCCAAGTGAATGATATTACGTTTTTTCTTTCTGTTTTCTTTCTACTGTCTAATGTTTGGGGCAGAACTGTTGTCTGATGTCAAATGGTTTTGCTATGTACAGTAAACATGGTCAGCAGCACTGACCATGGTCAGCACATGGTCAGCTTAGGTAAACAGGCAGAGAAAATCTGATTGGAAGCCCAGGGAACAAAGATGAGCTAGTCAGTGTATTAAATCACTTGACTAAATGAGTAATTGTGGGTTTAAAAGAATTCTTGATAGTTAGCCCTGAGATTGAGTTAGCATCAGCTCGTACTGGTAGTGTAGTAAAGAGACAGTTTACTAGAAGCTTTCTTAGGTGATAGGAACAGATGGAAATAGAAAGTAAGACTCTGGATTATAAATCAGCATCAGTCCACAATTACTAGACTGAGAAGAGGACAAAGCAATCATTACGTGCTGTGTAGTTGTAGCTTTGTCAGTCTCAGAATACTAGAGACAAGATGGGTGACCAACAGAAGTTGGTCTAATAAAACGTATTACTTCACCCACCTTGTCTCCCTAGGAAACTGTTAGATGTGTATGATAGCTCCCTAGGAAATAAAGTCATGCTGGTCAAAATCCTTCTGGTGCTGTGAAACTCCTGGGGAAGAAAGCTTTGAAAAGAATTAAAATTGTAATGGTTGTGGGGGTTATTTTCAGGGGAACTACAGCACATACATTGTGTGATTAGGTAATAAACACAACATACTGATCTCTGATCAGGCCAAGGAATATCAGTAGGGGTAGTTAAATGCTGGAGGAAAAGGATCTCTAATCAACTTGCAAACCAGCTAATCAACCTGTGCTGTTCTAACTCCTCCTGTTCCAATGGATTTATAACTATAATTATCTTATTTTAGATTTTTTCCAATCCATTTTAAATGATTATTTACTCTTCTGCAGTAAATTAATTCTTTTTTAAGCCATATTTCTTAACCTATCGCTCTGCACTGTGATCTCTAACTCTATAGGATATTCAGGCTCACAGTGAAAATAACAAGTAGCTATAATGACTCAAGTTCAGCATTTTCTGGTAAATATTTTTAATGGGGCTTATTAGAGGTTTTGTTAAAAGGTCCGGTTGAATATTAATAACATGATTTCCCAGTGGCTGAAGAGATCAAAGGAGTTATTCAGACTGCTTCTGTTCTCAGCACAACTAAAATCTTGATGTCTTTGGAAGTCTGTTTGCTCTTTATTTTTTGTAGCAGCCAGAACCACTGCATTACATTTTGCAAAAAGGCGATCATTATAAAAAGAGCAGCAGTAACCCCTATATTCAGGTTGTCTAATATTTTACATTAGAAAAGATTTTTGGGAATGTTTTCTGAAGCGCTCTGATATCTCAGTGGTTTGCAGCAGGATTTTGAAATTTGTCCCAAGGGTAGTCCTGGAGCCAGGAAAGTGCCTTTTGGTGGCCTTGTGAAAATCTCTTTATATCTGGCCAGGTTTTTAACTACTGAGAATCACCATTGCCTTTCTGTATTTCACATGCCAAAATCCCTCAACATTAGCAGTTCACACCCACGGTGGAAACTCCGTATGGGGCAGACAAAATTATTCCCCTCCTGCTTCACCTCACTCATCAAAATATGGTAATATAATGGAAGATGTACTGCCCTGGGAACCAAGAAACCATGCATTCTAGACACACTTCTACTGAGGCAAGCCCTGACCCCAAAAGATTATCTATAGATACCTTTGTGTATTAATACCTTTGTGCTTTGTAAGTGACTATATTAACTGGCCTGTATTTACCCCTTTGTCCCCATCAGAATACCATTGTAATCACAAGTTAGAAGGGTTGCAAAATTTCCCCAGTTTTCTGGTACTAACACTTGCACAGCAGTTGCCCAACTTCCCCTCTTTAACACTACTTCAGCACTTTATCAATCACCCCATGTTAGCCTATGGTCAGGTGTAGAATGCAGCAATGACTATATTTTAATAGGCTAGTAAAAGGTAATTTCCAGTCTTTATTTTGTCTTCCTTTGTCTCTGAAGAGAATCATTTAATTGTTAGATAAGGTGAGGCAAGCCTCAACCAACCCCCCATTATCAAACTTTCTCTGTGCCTCATAAATGAAGCTTGGCTTTGTGGTCAAAGCCACCCGGCCCTGTCTCTGTCCTTTTGACCCTGATCTAATATTGTAACTGCAAGACTGCTCACTTCCCTTAATTCAGTAATTTCTTAAGAACTTATGTTAACCCCTAGATCAGCAAGTCCATTCACCAACTTCCCCTAGTAACAACAATTCAGCAATTCTATAAATTACCAATAGACTAATGAAAACAAGGGTAAGGCCCACTTCTGGAAAGAGGTGTGAATAGTGTTAAGAAATACTAACGAGCCAATCAATGAATTGCTAATGTATGTATCTTTGGAAATCTAATGATGTAATGTATGAATATTCATGTAAACTTGTAAGGTATATAAGGCTTCGCCCCGTTATAATCGGGGCTCAGCCTTTGGAAATGATTCTGCTGAGCCAGCTGCCAGCAGATCAATAAACTGCTGTTTCCTCATTTCGGTGTCCGTCTCGCAAGTGTTCCTGAGATCTTGCTACACTATCACCTGATGTTAATAATTCTGTCCTTATTAACCCTTATTATCAATCAAGGCCTCACAGGTTACACAAACTGAACATAGAGCCCCTATTTCTAGCATGGCACACTGAAGTTCGAGCTACACTGTCTCTCAAAAACAGTTGGTCTCGTGTTTGTCCTTCGTTGTGCAGTCTGTAAAATGGAGCTATTCCTACATAGGTAACCCACTAGTTCAGTGTATTATACATCTTCCTCTAGCAGCTGGTCCATTGATAATACAGTCTGGCTCTGCTGCCCAATAACAGAGGTAGTTCTTTATCTCAAGTGACCTATGCTGAAGATTTACTGTTTAAGATACAGTGGCGATGTGTGATGGTGGAGGGAGGAATATTACAGTTATTACACCTATCAAATTTGATTTAGCCTTTTTTCTTAAAAAATAACCAAACAAACTAGAAAGTACATTAAAAAAAACTATGTTAAACATATTTAGGTTGCAAACCCAGCACTAAACATTTTTGAAACAGTAGATTTAAGATTGCACATTTTTAATTTCATGATCTTATACTATTATTTTGTCAGGACCGCTGCTTCATGTAGCACACAGGATGGATGGTGTTCATGGGAAAAACGTCAGGGGAGTGTAGTGAAGGAGGTGTTTGACTCTAGGACTTCTACCTCATTTGCTCTAAACATTGGACATCTGAAAAATCAGGTGCTAGATGTCTCAAGCTGGGATGCAATTACTGAGGTATTCAACATCAGTGCAGATTTTGCTCTTAGTGACCCTGTGCCTCAATTCCTTGTCTATAATATGGTTATACTGTTACTCTGCTATCTCACAGGGGTGTTGAATAGATAAATAAAGTTTGCAAGGCTGAGGCACTAGGGTACAGAGCACCATATGCTCTGTGCACTGAAAGAAGGACCCCATGGAACAAATAGTATGAGATCATGTAATTAAAGACTGTATCATAATGCATATGCACCAAGGGGGCAAACTCAGGTTGCATGGAAAGCCTTAATTCTGGCATTTCCTAACTTTTGCATACATAACTTTGCACAGTCCATAACTTTATTTTAATAGCTATTTCTGATGTCATGCTAGTAGAGATGTAGCAGTACAACCCCCATTGCTGCAGCAGCAGCACAGGAGCCAGCAAAGAGAGCTGAAAACAGGAGAGTGTAAGTGGGTTTTAAGGGCAGGGGGTAACTTTTGTGGAGTTGTGTATGGGTTTGTTTGTTTTGTTTTTTTACTCTCCCCCCTTCAGTTTGCAGGAGCTGGTACTGGGTCATGTACTGAGATCAGCTGACTGTAATTAGGGAGCAGGACGTCCCTAATTAGGGGGCCTATAAAGGCAGCAGCACAGGAGTCAGCAAACAGAGCTGAAAATGGAGTGTAGGGAGGGAGGATATGTGTGTGGTGGTCTGGTATTGTTGAGGTGCTCACTGGGGGTTGTTTTGGTGGGTTGTTTTGTTTTTGTGTTTCTCACTGAGAGGAAGTAGGGGGGAAGGCTATGACAGATACAGGGGCAGTAGTGGTAGTCACTCAAGCAGTGGAAGAGACAATAAAGATGACTGGATGTGGAAGTTATGGGATGTACATGATCCTCAAAAGAACTTTGTCTGTATGAAGTGCTTTTGCATAGATCTAATGGAAGAGAAGATCTGAGGGTTGGAGATGCAGGTGGAAAGTCTGGTTGAGTTTAGAAGGAGGTTTGAGCAAATGATGGAGCAAAGGAATGAGGAGTCTGGAGGGAAAAACCCAGCCCTGCAGATGAAAGCAGGACAAACGAACTCTGAGGGGAGAATGCTGGGTGAGGAAAGTAGCCAGTGGAAGCATGTGATTGCGAGAACCCAGAAGAGGAAAAGACGGGCTAGTGAAGGAGAAATAAGCTCAGAAACAGGTTAGTAGAGTTGGAAGATGAGGAAGGGGCACAGCAGGTGGTTACTGAAGGTGGGAGGGCAAGGGAGAAGAGAAGAACAGCTAGTTCTATACTAAGAGTGGGTGAGCCAATGGAGATACCACCAAATAAGATCTCCAGGAGGATACAGGAATGGTTGCAAAGGAGAATAGTAGATGAGATGACTGGCAGCCAGAAAGAACAGGGGATAGGATGGAGAATCGCACCATCACCAGGAAAAGGCAGGTCTACATGACTGGGGACTCACTACTGGGAAGAACAGACAGGCCTGTAACCAGAGCTGATCCAGAGAACAGAAGGGTGTGCTGTCTGCCAGGTGTTAAGATATGGGATGTGGACCTGAGGCTGAAGAGGATGCTAAAGGGAGTGGGAAGGAATCCACTAATTGTCCTTCATGTGGGTACAAATGATATAGCTAGACTCTCACTGGAAGGTATCAAAAGAGACTCTGCCAGGCTGAGGAAGACTCTTAAGGAAATCGAGGCTCAAGTGATCTTCAGTGGGATTCTGCCTGTCCCTAGAGGAGGACAACAAAGGTGTGACTACATTCTGATGATCAACAGATGGCTCAAGCAGTGGTGCTATAAGGAGGGGTTTGGGATGTCTGGTCACTGGGAGGCATTCATGGATAGAGGACTGTTCTCTTGGGATGGACTTCACCTGAGTAGGGAGGGAAATGCACTTCTAGGATGGAGGCTGGTACAACTGATTAAGAAAGCTTTAAACTAGGGAGTTGGGGGAGATGGTTGGGAGATGCCCAGGTAATCTCCATGCCTGATTTTAGCATTGAGAGGGAGGAAAATGAAGTAAGAAAGGACACAGCAGGGGAAGCAGAATAGACATTAGAGGGAAGGGTAGTGTAGGTACCAGTCTAATAGGTGATATTGGCAGTAGAAGGACTGTGCCAAATCAGGTAAGGAATGTGAGCGAAGCCAAAAAGCAAAAATTAAGATGTTTGTATATCAATGTGACAAACATTGGAAGTAACACTGGGTAACAAAAAGGAAGAACTAGAGCTATTGGTAGAGGAAATGAAACCAGATATTATAGGGATAACGGAAACATGATAGAGCAGTAGTCACAACTGGTGTACAAGTATTGAAGAGTATGTGCTGTTTAGGAAAGACAGATACAAAGGCAAAGGTGGTGAAGTAGCATTGTATATCAATGATGAGGTAGACTGCAAAGAAATTAGAAGTGATGGAATTGATGTCATAGTCTGTCTGGGTAAAAATCACATTGGGGAAGAAAACTACTAGAGTTTCACCTGGGATAGTGCTTGGGGTATGCTACAGACCACTGGGATCTGATCTGGACATGCATAGAGACCTCTTTAGAACCTTTAATGAAGTAAATACTACTGGGAACTGTGTGATTATGGGAGACTTTAACTTCTCAGATATAGACTGGAGGACAAGTGCTAGTAGTAGTAATAGGGCCCAGATTTCTTGGCTGTGATAGCTGATGGATTCCTTCACCAAATAGTTACTGAACCAACAAGAGGGGATGCCATTTTAGATTTCGTATTGGTGAGTAGTAAGGACCGCATAGAACTTGTTGTAGGGACAACCTTAGTTTGAGCGACCATGTGCTAAATCAGTTAAAACTAAATGGAAGGATGATAGATCTGAGACTAGGGTCTTTGACTTTAAAAGGGCTAACTACAAAATTTAGGGAAATAGTTGGGGAAGTAGACTGGACTGAAGAACTCATAGATGTGGAGGAGGCTTTGACTTAAAGTAATTCCAAGTTGCAGGAACTATCTGAAACTTGCATCCCATGAAACGAGAAAAAATTTATACGCAAGAGTTGAAGACCAAGCTGGATGAGTAAGCATCTCAGACAGGTGATTAAGAGAAAGCAGAAAGCCTACAAGGAGTGGAAGATGGGAAGGATCAGGAAGGAAAGCTACCTCTTGGAGGTCAGAACATGTAGAGATAAAGTGAGAAATGCCAAAATCCAAGTACAGTTGGACTTTGCAAAGGAAATTAAAACCAATAATAAAAGGTTCTATAGCCTTATAAATAGGAAGAAAACAAAGAAGTGGAACCGCTAAACACTGAGGATGAGGTGGAGGCTAAAAATAATCTAGGCATGGCCGAATATCTAAACAAATACCTTGCCTCTGTTTTTAATGAGGCTAATGATGATTTTGGGGATAGTGGTACGGTGGCTAATTGGAATGAGGATATGGAGGTAGAAATTACCACATCCGAGGTAGAAGCCAAACTCGAACATCATAATGGGACTAAACTGGAAGGGGCCCAGATAATCTCCATCCAAGAATATTAAAGGAACTAGCACATGAAATTGCAAGCCTATTAGCAAGGATTTTTAATGAATCTGTAAACTCAGGGGCTGTACCATATGACTGGAGAATTGCTAACATAGGTCCTATTTTTAAGAAAAGAAAAAAAGTGATCTGGGTAACTACAGGCCTGTTAGTTTGACTTCAGTAGTATGCAAGGTCTTGGAAAAAATTTTGAAAGAGAAAGTAATTAAGGTCATTGAGACTAACAGTTATTGGGATAAAATACAACATGGCTTTACAAAAGATAGATTGCCAGACCAACCTGATCTCCTTTTTTGATAAAATAACAGATTTTTTAGACAAAGGGAATGAGTGGATCTAATTTACCTAGATTTCAATAAGGCATTTGATACGGTTCCACATGGGGAATTATTACATAAACTGGAAAAAGATGGGGATTAAATATAAAAATTGAAAGGTAGATAAAGAACTGGTTAAAGGGGAGACTACAATGGATCATACTGAAATGTGAATTGTCAGGCTGGAGGGAGGTTACTAGTGGAGTTCCTCAAGGATCGGTCTTGGGACCAATCTTATTTAACCTTTTTATTACTGATCTTGGCACAAAAAGTGAGAATGTACTAAGAAAGTTTTTGCGGATGACACAAAGTTGGGAATTATTGCGAGTACAGAGAAGTTACAGTTATCCAAACAAAAGAACTGGCATGCTTTCGCAGCCCCCCGAAAAGCAGAGTCCTAGGCCTTAGGAAAGCAAAAGAGGAAAAATAAAGAAAAAATCTCCTTTCTGAGAGGGCTGGGCAGCCAAGGCTCTCAAGCTGTTTCCTAGGTCTGCTGCCTCTGTTTCCAGGGAGTTCTGAGTTACAGCCTTATTCCTTCAGGAGTGCCCCTCTGCACTGAGATGGGACCCTGCTTTTTAAGGACCTCCCAATCTCCAGGCTTGACAAGATCTATAAGTGTGTTGGGTTGAAGCTGATTGTGTCCAAAGAAACTCTTTAACCATTTCCTGCCACGGGGAAGTGGCGATCTGGAGGCCTCTGACTGCCTTAACTAAAGATCACTAAGGCATGATTAATACAAATAGGCTAATTGCTCAAATGCATCCAAGAGAAGGAGCACTACAAAACCCAAATAAAATCACCTTCCATATGCTATTGCCTCAAGACACCATGAGCAGACAATGCATAAGTGCAGACAATATAACATATGACCTACTACGATGTTAAATCTTGACATACATATACTTGTGGTGAATGACACTTCTAACAAAAAGCTAGGAATCATATTCAAAAAATGAAACATAGTACAATTGATTGAGTTGTATGTAAAGCTGATCCTGCGCATCACATTAAATCAACGTAACAGGTGCCGCAATAGAATATAAACAATTCTTTCTTTGCAGAACACATTTTCAAAACGTTATTCATTGCAGAAATCTTATCTAAACAGCACTATGCATAATGGAAGAATATTTTTTTTATTTCCAGCCATTCTAAATAAAAATCCACAAAGCAAACTCTCGATAAAGCCAAATTCTATGTGACCATTTACTATCGTTATAAAAGAATCTTCACCGTTGTATTGTACTATTCAACCTGTGTGATAAATCTCACTACGGAAACCCTGTCGTGAACCAGACCTTAGATATGAGCTTTAAAAAAAAAAAAACTCCTACAGTGCTCTCCAAGCAATAAGAAGCTCAAACAAGACTCATTCTGGACATATAAAATTCAGAAAATTAGTTTACTTCAGTACCAGAAAACAAATCCCATTTTTTTAAATCAAGAGGTTTTTGTGACAAATTATATTTTTCATATGCAGTAATACATATGTCACAATTTACTTCATCTGAGCCAAAGGTGTCTTTACATCCATAATTTTAAAGCTCAGAAGTGGCTGCAATAGATCAAGTATGGGCCCCTGCGGCTACTGGAATAGCAAAGTCTACAAAGCTGCCAAAAAAGAAAAAATATTAAACTTGACAATGACTTCATATTACTGCTGTCTGGCATAGAAGGCAGAGCTGGAGAGGGACATTTTCCACACAGCACATTTCAAATGCAGACAAATGTAAAAAATAGCTGGGAATGTGTGCAAATAATGAATCAAGAAATAAACCATTTCAATCCAACAGGAAGCCTCGAGAATGACGTTACTGAGAAAGAAAGCATGAGCACTGAGGCAGCCCTTTCTATCAATCATCCAAGTCTTGCAGGGTGATGCCACCCGTCACAGGGCAAAAGGCAAAATGACAGAGGGAGAAAAGTTCACCAGAGACTCCGCTCTAAAGACAAGAACACCCTATCCAGGCAGGGTTTTATTGTATGGGTCCATGTTAATCCAGATTGACACCAATTTAACAAAAGTCTCTAGCTTGACTCTTTCCATGCAGTTTTACAAGTAGTAAACTCAAAAATAAAAAACAAATGTATAAACTACGCATGACAGCTTTCTGGGATTCCCCAGACCTCCCTGTCTTGGCTTCTGCTCAGCACAACGCTCCCTTCTGGGACTACACTATGAAATATAGTATGTCTAAACATGGCTGTCAACAGGGACTGACCATAGTTTAGTGGCCAGTGTAGAGCAGGCCAAACCACGTTCAATACTGTCATCCAAACCTCCTCAACTTAAGGGTTTTAGGATGGCTAGCTGACACGACGCTAAACGTGGTTTGTCCCAGCCACCAGACAGCTGAGTCAGTCAGCCCTGAGTCAACTAATGTGATTAGTAACAACTGTGTTCAGAAAGTAAAAATATTTGTAGCGTACACCAGAGCTGAGTGTAACACCCTTCTTTTATAGTATTGAATTCACCCCCAGCAGGTAGTGCCTACCTGAACTGCCTCTGAGCTCTGGTTGGAAATTAATACCCCAAGCCATTGGCCTCCTCATAAGGATGCCAACAGCACAAGCTCTTCAGGGAGTGCCAAATATCCTGAACCCCAACAGAGGTTTTATTACAATCCTTCAAAAATCTAAAAGTAAAATTAGAAGCAATGGAAACCCCAGATGACTGAAAACTTTGCAGAAAAATAAAACACATTTAGAGAAGTGGCTGCTTACAGCTGTGCACTGAAGCAGAAGATACACAAATACATTCTTTTGCATCTGTTATAATTTATCCCTTGTCAAACTCTGGACAGCAATATAAATAAACCAATTATATATTTAATGGGCCACTGGTGTGAAAGTAATCTTGGGATTCTGCAAAAAGATAAGAGGAAAGCCACAGTACAGAGCTCCATTTATGTTCACATTATATTGATGAATGATCGGGACATTTCCCTGAAGCTCTAAGGAGCTCCTGGTCTGTTACTATGTCAGAAAACAGAAATATACTAGCCCTCAGAAACATATAATTTTGAGTCCATGATCCTGCAGAAGGATGTGTATGAAGGCACCTTAAACTCACACAGACCCTTTCAGGTCTGGAGCCTAAAGCTATATACACACACCTGGGTTTTTAAAATATAGACATCAATTTAATGAGGAATATTTTAATTAAAAACAGTGGGCCAAATTATTCTTTGTTGTAAGCAGTATGAAATCAATGACATTGCACCAGGGATGAATCCAGCCTAATTTAATCATTTGGACAGATAATGAGTAATTTATAACCTGTAGCTTTCTGCTTAAAGGCTCAATTAATAAAAACATGTACGCAGCTCTTGCTGCTACATGTGGTTTACCAGCAGAACTTCAGTGTGCCTAGAACAATATGAACACATTCCTTTAACATTACATATTCAAGGCAATACATATGTTTTGCGTGTGAATAGCTATATAAATAATAAATACATGAATGCCTACTAGTTTTTTGGGCAGCAACCAGCTGCATGAATTTACTGAAAGTGTGAGGCTATATTTATTAATTTGTATTTAACAAGGTCTCATAAAAATTGATGTTCTATATAAAAAAGTACATTGGTGCCTTGTAATCTTTTGGGTGTAAAAGGCAAAAGTGTATGTGTGGAAATAAACAGATGCCGTTCCTCTTTCTTTACATTATTTTTTAAATGTGAGATATAATTGTTAGTATATTGTGGAATATTTTAATGGGTTATAGTACTGATGCATCATACTATCTTGAAGGGATCTGAGTCTGGGACTGTATTACAGGGTGGCCAGTTCTAGCACCCCTACAAAGGAATGCAAGACTGTTCTGTGAAGCCATTGTGACAAAGTAGAAAGTCACTCCACAAGCCCCAGAGCATAAGGGGTTAACAAGATCCCTTGCTTTCACAGGGGAGATGGCGCATGGGGATATAAAGTGTTTAGGGCTTGTCTTCGCTAGTGAGTTAACCTGAGATATAGCTCGAATGTTCCCATTAAATCAACTCCCATCCCCACACAAAAACCCATCACTCTTCTGTAATGGTGGTAATAATATGAGTTGACTCACATGACTGGGGAATAGGGCAGATTTCAACTAAGCTTTCCTTGAGAGCCATAATTCAACCTATCTATAGACTAGATTCAGGCTAACGCTGCAACACTACAGTCAAGTGTTGCTAATCTTCCAATGCCTCCCCACAATTTTCTCAGCCCAAGGCTTTTTCTTGCCATCTACTTATTCCCTCTTTCCTAACCAGAAGCCACCTACACCTGCAAATAGGCCTGCTCAGATTTCTCTCCCCACAGTTGCACACAGCTTCCAGTACCTGCAACTGCTCCTTTTTTTTTTTTTTTTTTTTTTTTGAGACTAGCCACTTTGATTCTACCAGCCCTTTTATGCCAACTGGCAAAGGACGTACCCAACTGTCTTCAGACCATTTAGCCAAAAAGTGTCTTGTAAAGTATCACATGAAAACAGGTGATGCACTGATCATGAATATCGTGTGATATGTCATGGAGCTTGTGGAGTCCTTGATTTTACAAGACCTCCACAACTTTCTGCAAATTCCAATCTTTCAGCCCCGGGAGACAGGGCTGGGGCTCTGGGTTTCTGCCCCAGGCAATGGAACTGGGGCTTCCGTGGTTTATTGCCCGCCTCCTGTCTGTGACTTTTAATAAAAATACCCTGCCAAAATCTTAGCCTTACATGTGCTGTATGAATAGGTAGTGTAAAAAGTTAGGCATGTGCACTGAAAAAATGTTGATAAATCCACATTCCTTTGTCTAGGGCAGGTTTATTAAATACCTGTCTGCATGGATCAGCCTAGCAGGTGGATAAGAAAACAGCATGCTTTGATTACAAAGAGAGCCAGTGCCAACATAGCAGATTAAGCAATTGCTTAAGGCTCCATGCAGCTCATGGCCCCCCCATTCACTTTTTAATATAAGAACGTGCCTATTTTAGTATTGGGGTGGGGAGAATATTCTGTCATAGGGCCCCCCACTAGGCTAACACTGGCTCTGATTACAAGCAAGGACAATGAAAGTACCTTTGCTTTTAAGGTAAACAAAGTGATTGAGCCAACTGAGAAAGCAAACTGACCAAAGAATGAAGAAGGGACTGGGTCTGCACTAAAAATAAACAAAAACGCAAGCAGCAGGGGAGAGGAACTTCTTCTGGGTTCACTTTTTGAAGAATACATTTCAAAAATTTCTGGACTATAAAAGGGGACTCCTTTGTTTTCCTTCCCTCCACCCTATCCATCCTTCCAGAAACAAGAGTACCCTCTGATGCTGCACTGTAGATCCTCCTGCCTGACAATGCTGATAGCTTGATATAAGTGAAAAAGTTGTGTAGGCAAAGATTACAGCTTGCTAAAATGTTAGTCACTAGAAAGCATGTTTTAAGCTATACCTGTCTCCTGTCTCTTGCTTAGTATCACTTCAATCTATGGTCTTTATGAATAAATTTGTTCTGCTTTTATTAAAAATTCATCTCAGTGCTGTTACACTAAAGTAAGGCGTGAGTCTGCAGTTGAACCAACAGGCTTGTGTGTGTGTTCAGTCTCTCTGGAGACAGCAGACTTGATAATTTCTGTGAGTGTCCAGTAAGAGGGACTGGACACTGCAGGTAGACGTCTCTGGGAAAGTGGGGTTCACTGAATGTTACCTGCAAGACAAAGTTAAGACTGGCAGAGCCTCAAGGAGTTTGCTGGTGAGGTGAACAGACTGGGGAACAGGGATCTGAATTGCATTTAAGCTCCAGCAAAGCTCTCTCTTGCTGAGGCAGAGGGGTAACATAGTTGCTTATGGTTCTAGAAGCCTCAAGAGCGCATCACAGCCCTGCAAAGAGACATTGTCTCAGTGGGGAAGTGGCTGCGGTGGTGATGGTGATCTGGGGGGAAGAGTGAATCATGTCCCCTCCACAGGGTTGCCAACTGTCCATAAATTTACGGACAATCGGTAAAAAAAAATGTACGTTAGCATTTTCTGTAAATCGGTAAATAAATGAAAATGTCCGTGAAATTGGGTAGAAATAAAACATACTGTATTTTGACATTGATTGTCATTCCGAATCACTTTGTGTATCATAAAACTACACTGACCATGACTTTATCAATATCTTGTTTTCTATTACTGCACACGCCCAAAGAACCAGACTGATTAATTAACTGCAGCCAAAACAATTGCGTAATTCCAAATTCCTGTGTACAGAATATCGCAGGTGAGTACACACGTTTGTGACATTATTGTATACAGTATTTTTAGTGGTCAGTAAAAAGTTTACAGTGTCAGTAAAACAAACAAACAAACAAACTTCAGATCTTCATGTCAGTAAAAACTAAAATGCAATGTTGGCAACCCTGCGTTAGCTAAGAAGCTAGAAAGATCCCTGGCAACTAGGACCCACTGTTGTGAGTGACTTGGTTTTTGTTTGAGATCCTTTGTTTCTGAATTAATAAAAGAAAATCTTGAACAAAGGGATTGAAACTCTGCTGCTGGTGGAAAGCTCTGCCCACAGGCCTGCAGACACCTTCAGCTGAAGTGCTAGAACCCAGCATACGCAGGCACACAATAATTTCTGTTGGCAGGTTAATCTTGCTAACTCCTGACTGGGTCCACAGTAGGTCATGCAGGTTTGCCAGGGATACTAGCTGCAGAAGATGTAATGAAGACAGGACTCCGGCATTACCACCAGCATTTGGTCAGAGCAAAAGATGCTTGTTAGTAGCAACATGTAGGTGCCTTTTGCTGTGTTGCTCCTAAGTGGCTGTTGCTGTTATAGGGAGTGTTGTTTGATCAAAAGCAGCCTACTTTTTCTGATATGTAAAACAAACAGTACATGCAAACAATCTATAACAGTTACAATGCAATGTTTATTATGATTGCTACAGTATTATAGTAGTATATATAGCGTACATTTTAAACATGTGCTCTGTTCTGCATTTGTAGCCTAGCAACATATTGTATCAAGAAGTGGTATTAATTGAGTTATTATAAAAGTATCAAGTTTTACTTTTATGTTTGAAAAACAAACACAACCTCTTGCTCTTACTTGTAAAGACTTTTTGTACTCACACTTAACTGTAATACTTTGTATGCACTTTAAGTCGCCCTGGATAAGGGTCTCTGCCAAGCAAATAATAATGCTGTAATAACCTAAATTACAGTTTGATGTGGAATAATACTTGTCTATTTATACAATGAATAATAACTTGTAAATTAATTAAGAATGGATAAACTCACTCATTTTGGGTGAAAGGACTCTGTTAATTTGCTCTGCTTCTTCTCACTCACAGATTTTGTTTTGAAAATGCGATTCAGTGTCCCAAAGAGACTTGTAGGTCCTGTCACCAAGTTCCTCTAGCTGTGAAAAGTACCAAAGTGTGTTCAAAGCCTTCAACAGCTTGGAGTTTCTGGGTGGTGGAACTTCATTAAAATCATCCTCACTCTCAATTATGATATGTTTCATCAACACAAGCTCGTTTCTCTGGCCTTGCAGCAGGTGCAGCGCTCAGCAACTTTTCATTGGTTAGCTCTCCAAACGTGAGCAAATGCTCATCCATGGCAGCTCCTAAGTCTTCTTTTTCCATGTTGACTGGAAGTGAAACGTTCTGGGGGCCATCAAACTCCTCAATATCCTCATCTTGCACACCTTCCACTGGCAGAACAAATTTGCTTTTCCTGAACCAGTTGGAAGCTGTTGTTGGCTTTGCATCTTGCCATATCTCTGCAACGAGATGAAGGCAATCTAGCAAATTTACAGTGTTCAGGGCTGTCTGAATATCTGTGTTGGGGTCCGCATCAAGAGCGACAATCTGGTTTGCAATTTTTGGTTGGTAATGTCCCTTCATGTTCTTAATCACACCTTGATCCATAGGTTACATCAAAAATGTAACATTATGGGGTAAGGATTCGAGCTGAATGTTAGAAAGATGCACTCCATGGGTGTGTGCAGAGCAGTTACCCAGTAAGAGGCATATCTTACGGCTCTGCTAGTGAAGCTGATGATCCCACTTTTTTAGCCAGTTGATGAAAATCTCACCTGTCATCCACACATTCGCTGAACTGACATAATTGAGAGGAAATTTACTGTTATCCTTCGTAAAGCATCTGGGTCATTTTGACTTCCCGATCATGAACAGTGGGCTTTTGTCACTCCCATCCATGTTGGCACAGATGAACAAAGTTACCCTGTCCATTGAAGCTTTCCCTTCTTCTAGCTTTTCATTTTTTTCCCTAGATGTTCTCTATCACAGAGCCTTTTCAGATAAAATCCTGTTTCCTCAGCATTTTAGATATAAGCCATGGAAAAGATTTCAAAAATGTGAAGAAGTTTTTCTCACTGCCATTGTTCAGCTGCTGGTTTGTCTGCTGACTGTTTTTCATCATGCTCTTTTTTAAAGTGACTTTGGTGTTTCTTCCTTTTAGTAAATCAGCCGTCACTTGCCTTAAAATCATTGAATCCAAGCAAAGTAGCAAGCTGAAGGGCTTGTTCTTTGATTGCAGAGCCAGCAAGCAGTTCTCCTTTGGCCCACTTCTCCTTGAACTGCATAAAGAAAGCCTGGTTGACATCAGGGGCTTTTTCTTTATGCCTGCAATTACAGCAGCTATTTGGCTGTCCATCTTCCTATTTAGCCAAAAGCTTATCCTTCTGCTTCCACATTCTGCACACAACCGACCTGTGCAACTCCTGATTGCAACTTCGTTTTGAGTAGCCCCCGGACTTTGATAATCTCAGGTAATCTATACTTTTTTTTCACTGAGAAATTTCTTGGCATTTTGTCAGTTTTTGCCACACAAAAAAAAGATGCAAGTAAGAGGAGCATGTGACAACATGTTACAAATATTGCTCTTATGTGGTGGCTATATTGCTATTACCAAGTAGACAATTCATGGTAGGGAGAGTGTTCCCAGGGGAAATGTTGCTCATAAGCAGAAGTTGCTCTTAGAAGATGTTAATGCAAACAAACATCTACTGTATTCTTTCTCTCATAGTCTCCAAGAGCAGGTCTATAGGATTAGAGAGGTATATAAGGGGTTAAATTAGCTTGGCTTACAAATACGTATGCTTTGCAATTTGTGGAATGGGCAGGTGATTAGCAGTTGTGGAAAGTCCTTAAAAGATGGTATGCTTAATTGGAAACACTGGGCTTGGAATGTGGCTGATAAGATAGGAGGAACAGCCTTCAAGAAAAAGCCCCAATTATCAGAGATGGTTCTAACTAGTTTTAGCAAAGAGAGGAACCCAAGAAGCAGGGACTATAGTCATGTAGGTTCTGATGAAAAAGGTATAAAATGGTAAACTCTTAAGACTGATCATTGCTAGTACCTGTCTGTCCATTTGGAGCCAGCCGACACAGGTTTGGGCATCTTGGAGCTAGTCTTGTTGTAAGTACCCGATCAATGCTTATAACTATATGTTACTGTATGGATGGGATGATTGCTTAGTCATTTAAGGCACCTTTGGAGTAGCTGTATAAATACCATTCAAGCCATTGGATTTAATAAAGGAATATATGTTTAAATTAGTGTAATAGTGGTATCCAAACTTGACAACTTCCAGGAGCTGTACGGACCACAGAGCATTCAGCCAGGTGTGTGTGTGGGCGGGGGAGGGGCAGCTCTCAGCCACTGTGGAAAACCCCCAGCTCCAAGCCACCATGGGCAGAAGAGACCACAGCTCCCGCCCAGCTCCCAGCCCCCCTCTTTCTCCCCAACTCTCAGCCAGCCCCCCTATTATTTTTAGTAAAAGTCACAGACAGGTCACGGGCTTCCATGAATTTGTGTGTATTGCCTGTGACCTGTTGGTTATTTTTACTAACAGTAACAGTGACAGAATCTTAACCTTAAAATATCATTTGTTGGGAAAGCTCCTAGTACATCTAGGTGTAATCAAAATAATTAATGTAATAACCTGAGACACTACAATACAGATATTCCATTGATGCCAATCCGTGTTGTGCAATACATTCAGTCAAGGTCTGCCATGTGCATCTGTCTGGAGAATTTACTCCCAAGCAACGCCCATTGAAGTTAATGGGAGCAGGAGTCCTACCCTGGATGAAAAGCAGGAATATATAGCCCTGATTTTTTTGCAGCACATTAAGCTTTCTAATCTGTCTCTCTCAATTGCTGTGTCCTGCAGAGAGCTGAGATGAGAGTGCAAGGACGCATGATCAAAAAAATCTTGTTGGGTAGCTAACAGACTGATCCTCTTCACCCGCTCTCAGATTCTGGTCCTACTCTACCAGGTTAGAGGAACCCCTATTACACAGCAGAATGCACAGCTCCTTTTGTAGGGATAATTATGCTGGACAGTGTTTTTTCCTCATCTGCTGTTATAATGCTACTTGGCTGTGTCTGTTTACCTCCGCCCACATAAGTAATCTGTGCCATCCACATCTTCTTAAACCTTTTGAAGAGAGGGGCTGTGCATGCATATTTACGTTTCACAGTGATTTTTAGACTTGTTTTCTGGGTGGGATTTTTCAACATACTTTATATAAATGTTGCAGGAAGGTTTCTTCTGACAAGTTTAAAATCACTCGGGTGGGGTGTCTGAAAACGTATTGCACAAATAATTGTGCTTTGTGGGCATATTTTCAAAAAATGGCTGCCTAGGTAGCACCTGGAATATTGGCATGCGCTCACACTGTGTGTGCAGCAGTGCCTAACATATGCAGGATCACAACAGTTTATAAGATTTCTAAAGATCTAGCCATGTCACCGAGGGTGTATGATTTTAGTACAGCCTGGGGAAAAACCCTGGTAATGGGCTGCTTTCCCTTATTGCCCACTCAGAGCTGCTGCATGAAGCAGTGAGAGCTTTCCCATCCCGGGTGCCAACACCAGTGTCACAGAAAGGGAGGGGGAACAGGAAAGAGGGAGCAGAAAAAGCCCAGCAGCTTGGAGCTGCTCTGGTCCCTCTTCCTCCTTCTCTCCTTCTGCAGTACTTGACCTGGGATGGGGGAGTTGGGACCCCTCTGCATCTGTCCCCCAGGCCTGGGAGTCGAGTGAAGTCAACCCCTGGAGCTGCAGGATCAGAGATAAGGCTGGTGTGGGGAAGAACTTATGGTGAATTGGGGGAGCGGGGCGGGGAGGGAGACAGGATTGATTTGAGAGCTGGGGAGCAGAATTAATTGTTGGGCAGGGGGCCAAGCAGATGTGGGTATGATGACAGATCTCCTCCACACCACTACCATTTTTCAGACCACTTTAAGCACCAGTGTGCACATCCTGCATTTATAACATGTAATAATGCATTGGCTTATGAAAAACAGGCATGTGAAGGCAATTTCCCTTCAGCATGCTAAAATGTGGGATATGGGCATGTAATGAGGACACAGTTTTGTGGGCACAATTTAGGCAGCTGCTTCAGCATATTTATGCTACTAGGAAGTGAGAACTAGCAATTTATTTTTGAAATTCATACTAGAGAAGTCACACAACAGTCTCAAATCTGCTGAGTGATACACATCAGCCAGCATGTTGTAATAGTTAGCAGATGACTGTAAAATATCTAGATGAGGGTGGAGAAGTATATTCCTATGCTGGGAAAATACTGAATTTTCAGAGCCTGGGAAAAGAGTCTGGGAAAGAAGGGAGGATGGAATATTTCTGACACTACCCTCTACAAATAAACAATGCTGAGAACACAAACTTGTTCAGGGAAGTGTGAGTGGATAGACTAAAACAGCTGCACCCATTTGTGGTTACCTAATGCTGCTTCTGTGCATCATCTTACCTTTGTTTACTGTTCTAAACTGCTTAGATGACATGAACTACTCTGGTGAGGGGCAAACGAACACAAGCAAAGGCATAAATTGTATATGCCCTTGCTTGTGTTTGTTTGCCTTTGTCCTATGTACATGGAAGACCTTTTTGACCCAACTTTTAGATCCTCTATTTTTCTCTCTAGTGATTATTATAGTTAATTGGGGTATAAGGAAAAAAAAGTCTGTGGGATCAATGAAATTATGCTTTCTCCTGCATAAGTGGTACTTTTTGAATACACGTACAGTACCATGTTGGCATGGCTTAGACTAAGGAATGAACATGTAGATGATCACAATGACCATAATATGAGCATATATATACTCTGTGTCCTTTCACCACACATTACTTTCATTGTAAAAAACATTTAGGGCCCAGTCATCAATGATGAGATTTGCTGGGTGAAATCTTTGTCCGATTGAAGTCAATAGAAAACATCCCATTATCTTCAATGGATCCATGATTTCACCCACTGACTGCAACCAGAATAGGCTCAAGCCTTCAACTGCTCAAGAATGACTTTTTTACAAACAAATACTGGCCCTTTCCTTGAGGCTACAATTGAACGTTCAGAGTACACAATGTGCCACAGATTTGTATACTGTATCTGGTTCAAACACCTTTTTTCTGAAGCAGCTCATTTGAGAAAGATCCAAGTAGGTATCACTATTGGGAAGTGGAATTAATACATCTTCCAGCATGATTTACATTCACAAAAAGTGAACATCTTCAAATATTTGGAATTATACTGTGCAGTGATGGACACATGAGATGGGAAATGTAAAACACTTTGTTCCAGATAAGTTTTCCATATTGCAGGATGGTAAAAGATGAAGCAAGAAACTGGGGGAAATGAGACACCTGGAACATTATAAGTTACTTACATGCAACACACCAAGAGCATGGTTTTATATATTGCTCTGAGACAACTCCTGACCTCTAGTACTACAAGTGCGGAAATGCAATGAATCCATCTGTTAATGAGGACAATGATAAATCTCTGTTTTATGGGTGATCTGAGACTAAATTCATTAATATATGTGAGGTGCTCAAGTATTATAATGACAAGCACTACAGAAGAGCATATAAACAAAATATCTAGTTCAAGTCCATGCTACGAAAGCCAAAGCCTGCTGACAGCACTGGGAATCTTTCCATGTAATTCAATAGGTTTTGGATCAGGTCCTTAATCCCTTACTTTAATGAGCACCCAAATAACTTGGTGTTAAAAAACAGTGAAACAACTAATACTAAAACATAGTGGAATCCTTTTAATTAGGCCAACAGATGGACAGCTTTTTTGTCTTAATTAAGCCACTGTCCTTATAAAGAGAAGACACCATTTAAAAACAGTCTAAAAAGTCTTAAAATAAAATACAACACTGTCCCAGACAAAAATGATATATAATTCACCTTTAGCGCTCTCCTCATCTTTATTTGGCAACTTCTCTATTAACAAATGGCCTTTAGACTTTATCATCCCGGTTAAACAGTACTTAATCCTTTGTCACTGGCTGCATGCATCCTCTTAAGCAAAGTTTTGCTCATACTGTACAGATTGAGTAGCATTGCCATTTACTATATACTGTCATTCAACTAAATCAATTTGAGGTCTCAATAGAGCATCTGTACCAATTAAACCTCTCAGTTCAAGGTCAGGGCCTTTGAACAGCTGCACAGGGGTTGGATGTAAGGAGTTTCCCAGTCCTTCTTGCATACCTCATTCAAGGGCCATAGACAGCTGCAATTTTTGCCTTCATGGGAGCACAGGGGCTGACACCTAGAGCTACACAGGACTTCAAATGGGTTGGACAGGGGTGGAAAAGGTGTACCTAATCCTGCTTCAGGAGGGGGATGGGAGTGGTTTAGATGACCTTTTGAGTACCCTTCCAGCTGTACATTTCTATGATTCTACAGCTCTACTCCTTCTCCACATTAATTTACCCATCAGACCAACCCGAAGGTTGGTTCAAGCTGATCATCACCGCAATGCATAGATAAGCTCAGGGAGTGATTGTGTCTGTAAGGCACAACCTGCTTTGGGGCTGGGCTAGAGTCAGTGAGGCAGTTGAGTTCTTCATAGGTTACAATGCAATTAAAAAAAATAAAGCAGCACACTTGATTTTTCCAGCAGGAAGACCCTGTAAAATAGGTGGTTAGGAAGAGAATAAAAGTGGAAAGTTCATAAACCTTGAAATTTCTTTTACCTCTGACAGGAATCAGTAATGAAGTGTGATTAAATAAAAGTATTTTTATGCACTCTCTCTATTTCATAGCATTTTAATTAAAACCCTCCTGTCATAGCCCCTTCTAAAACTGTCTATGGCAGGGGTTCTCAAACTGGGAGTTAGAACCCCTCAGCGGGTGACGAGGTTATTATGGGTGGTCACGAGTTGTTAGCACCCGTGCATGCCATGGCTGTGGCTGTCAGCCCCGTGCATGACTGACAGCCAGAGCCCTTCAGAGCTGGGAGGCTGGAGAGCAGCAGCTGTTGGCCAGCTGCTCGGAAGGCAGCACGCCCCCAGCAGCAGCGGAATAGTATTGGTGGCATGCCATGGGGGAGAAAGGGGGGAAGGGAGGCACCCCTTTTTTTTGGGGGGGGGTAGGGGAAGGTCATCAGAGCCTGAAATATTTTCAAATGGGGTCCCAGCAAAAAAAGTTTGAGAACCCCTGGTTTATGGACTTCACAGCTTCTAGAAACGAAATTATTTGTATTCACAATTCTGAATCCTGTTGTTAAAACAGTAATAATATGAACTCCTTCCCTTGGTAGGACTTTGGAGTCTAAAAGAATATTGATGAGCAAATTGGAAGCTATAATAATTGTGAAATGGGTGGATAGCATAAGCGAAGAAAAGGATGTTTGTTACTTTGCTTTCCTTTCTGATTGGCAGCAAGAAAGATTTCCTAGTTTCTGGGTTTACTCGTTTATCGTCATAGAGGTAGCAGCTAGGAAGTCAGTCTGTTTTCTTTTAATTGCTTTTATCTTTTCAAGACTGCTCCTGGTTTTGAATAAAGTTTAATCTCATACTTTGTAAACCTGAGTGTGCACGCGAGCGTGTGCGAGTGTGTTTGGAGGGGCTCACTGTCCTGTGAGAGCTGGTCCTAGTGGGTTTTCACAGGTGTTAGGCCTGAGTCATGAAAATCAGATCTGAATCCAAAATCTGGAGGTGTTCTGATACAGGATTTTGTTTCAAACCCACTTCTAGTTCCTGGATGTTCAGGATAATGATATTGGCCATTGAGCCAATTGTAATGAGGTTAAGATGGACCTGCTGCCCAGTGGCACCTTCCAAATAGCCCACTAGGGCTGTTTTGTTCCTTCCTAGACTGCTGCTTCATTGTCCAAGTTGGGCCCAGTGCTGCAGGCTTTATAGCACTGAATGACTTTGCAATACATGCTACATTCCAAATCTGACCTAAATGTACCATTTGAAATTATTTCACGTGCCTGTGCTGACTGATTTCCTGGCTCCTTTACAAGGTAACCTTTTAAAATTGTCTACGTGCGCATCTCTTCCCAGAGCTGATTAGTGAGGGATGGGGACAAAGAAAGGCTGGAGAAACAATTCTATGAGGTGTAAGGCACCCTCAGAAAGGAACCTTGCCGTCTCCTCCTGTCAGACCTGGATTCTTATCTTCCAAACACCCCGTTTATTGTCTCAAATGACATTACATATTCTTCTACCCTTTTTTAGTAGATTTGGCTCTTATTTATCTGCATTTATTTTAATTTTGCAATCACCTAGTGTGCCTTTTAACACTAATGTTGAGATACTGCTCATAGCACAACATCCACCTGTAGGTGATAACCCCTCAGAATCAGGGCTGAATAGATTCCTCGCTATTGTATGGGTGGTGCTCTTCTTATCGAAGCCCCATCTTTTGGATGTCATTTTCCTACCACATTAAAGGAGTTGTCCCCACAGTCCTTGCCAAAGTCTGATTTCTAAGTACGTTAATTCAACTGGCTACAGCACATCCTTCATTTCCTTGTCATAAGCTGCTGTGTAGTGTTTCTATGTGCTAGTCAACCATTGCCCCATTCCATCCTACAGGTGGCAAATGATTCTTGATACAATGAAACTTGTCTGAAATGACCATTTAAGACACTGACGAATAGAGGTTGCCTAATGAGGTAACTACTAAAGGTTTAAAAAAAGCTGTACGCAATATGTTGAAGATGTTTTGAGGTGGTCTCTTAAGCCAAATCCTCTCAATAAGTGTGAGCGATTGTACAAATTTCACTACATATAGCTTGCAACATATACATTGTTTTGTTGACAGTGATTTAGAATGTGGGGTCTTTCTTCAAGCAGTGCAAGTATGCCTTCTGAAATGCAATTTAATAGAGAACTCTGCTGATGTTTAGTTAGTTAGTTAAGGAAGCTCCTGGGGCTGAAGTTTAGCTCACTGGAAGGAGAGTGAAAATGCACAAGCCTGTTCATTATAGCATGATTGATTTCTGGCTGAGGTACACTAGGCCCATTTATCTCAACATAAGCAAAGGTAACACCTGCACACTTGTGTCACACTTAAGCATTTCTTTGCCATGTCTCTGTAGATAGATGCCCAAGGGTTACCCTTAATAAAGGCATCTAATAGTTATTATATGCACAGTGTATTTCTAAGACATAACAGGACAACCCTGTGTGCTGAAGGTAAAGTAGATTCTACTTTAAAAGTATTGAAGAAACTGAAATACTCTATTTATGATGAGACTATACATCAAACAGATAATCTACTGAATATAACTGTGCCAGTGAAAGTGACCACAGTTGATGAAGTCTCACCAGATATTGTGTAGTAAAATTCCCAGATCTGGCTCAGTCCTGCAAATCCACCAGTCTCAGGAGTGGCCCCGTGGGCTGCACCAGGTAGGGTCAGGGCATGCACCCTTTCATGCATTGATGGGGAGTTTGAGAGCACAGTGTGTGGGGTTGTTTTTCTCCATCCTCGCAACATGACCAAGAGCATTCAGTGCTGCTTTTGAATATAAATGAATGATTGAAGGGAGGCCAGATCTCGGCAAAATTGCGACATTTCACACAAAGTCAAGTGACTTTATGCTTAGGATTTGACACTGACAGCATCTATGGAATGCCTCTAGCCACTCCAAGTCTGCTTTAAGAGGGTTTAGGTTTCTGACCCATCTAGCAGTGCGTGTAGTACTCAGGCTTGATAGATCCTGAAATCTGTCTCAGTGAAAAGGTGTTTGTGTGCGAGACAGATTTCATGCAGGAAGCATGAGACCTTTGTCAAAAAAGCTCCAGTTTGCTGTGATTGTTTGTACCCTGCTTGCAGCCTACATGGATGAACTTGTCAACACTCCCCACAATACTCAACCCCACCTACACCGGGCATTCTACACTCCAAGGTTCTGGACCTTGGTGTTCTGCCATGAAACATTCAACCCCATAGTGCAGGTTGGATCTCAGAGCCCTTGAAAGGTGGGGCTGAAAGTCTCCAACTTCTCCACAAGTAAGACCATCATTGATCTGTAAACATTTCTTGACCAACCTTGATTCCTACCTGTGGAGTGGCAAGTCTTAACTATATAGATAGATATAGATAACTATATGCTAAGGTCCAATAGATAGATAACTATATGCTAAGGTCCAAACCCTGGAACCATCACAAAGCTCAAATGGCTAGGGATATCTATGGGGAATGATGGGAGAAGAATCCTTTTAATCTAGGCTGTTGAACAATAGAGGAACCATTACGGAACTGCTATTGTATCCTAAAGATATCAGCCCCTTTGACTGGTTCTTCACTTCCCCTGTGAAGGGAAGACTGGCTGGTGGATCCCTACAATCATGGATCCAATGGTCTCATCTCAACTGTCTGTATGTGCTGGGGCAAAAGGAGTAAAGGCAGAAAGACCATGACTGCATTTTTTGCATGACCTGCTGTGTGAATGCCACATTCTGTGCCTACCCTTCATGCAGAGGAACAGCTTCAGGATACTCTAAAGCTAGAAATGATCTGCAAACTTGACACAATCAGACTGGGTCTGAACAGGGACTTGGAATGGTTCTCTCATTACAAGAAGTAATTGTCACTGTTCACACATTCTCACCTTCTAATCAATGGTTGTGAATAGGCCTCAGCTACTCTAACTGTATGGACTTTGCTATTACCTATCCCACTCGTTGTACCTTCTCCTTGACTGTATATATATATATATCACCTATCTGATTTCCATTCCTTGCATCTGACGAAGCTCATGCCTGCAAAAATTAAATATGTTAGTCTTTAAAGTGCTACAGAACTCTCATTTGTTTGTTTATTTGTTTGTTTTTAAGTTACAGAGCATTTTAGTATATTTGGCCCCTAGGAATTTCAATACTTGATTGTACCAAATACAGTTACCATTTAAAATATAACAATGCAACTGAAGTCTACATATGACTAATTTTATATATTAAGTCCACCACTGGATTTAAAAGACTGTTAAATTTATTTATGTATTGGTGGCTGTTTCTAACCTCACAAATAAAAACACTGAATTGCCATGCCTCTTTAGGATACAGTTAATTCGTCACCATGACTCCCTACATTTGCTACTTTCTGTATTAGTCCTCAGTGTCCTGCTCCGGCTCTCCATCATTCACAGATATATTCCTTTTAATTAGTGGAGAAGCTGCGTGAGATGGAAACAAGTACATGCTTTTGTACAAGATGAACTGTATACTTAGGACTTGGATTCACAGCAAAGCCTAAGTGTGCCTTGTACTACCTAGCAACTCCCTGCTCCGCTAGGTGGCTCCCTATTCCTTTTTTAAAAGGGCTCTGTACTCGTCTACCCTGCAGTGAGCACATACTGTAAGTGACTTCAAGACCGTCCTGCATTAACACAATGCAGTGTCTGAAATGTAAATCCTCTCGAATAGAACTTGTTTGACTCCGTTTTCTTACACTAAAGCCAGAGACCAAACAGAATCTGATACAACTAGAATTATATTTATGAAGCTACACTTGTCCTTACAATACAAAGCCAAGACTGTTTTCCAATTTTAGTGCCACATTTTGCTTTTAGAGACACACACATAAACATAGCATTCCTATTCAATCCATATAAAATTATGCCACTAAGGTAATCTTCCTTGCCTATCAATGTCACTCCTCTCCTCAAATCCCTCCTTTCAAGTCCCATCCACTAGCTCTAGGCCCAGATTAACATAACCATAGTGGCTATGTCTACATTGCAATTAAAATCCCATAGCTGGACGAGGCCAGCTAACTTGGGCTAAGGAGCTCTAAACTAAGGAGTTTAACTGCATATCAGTGTTTTGGCTTGGACTGCACCTCGCCAGGTCCTAGAGCGTGGGTTCCAGCCTGAACTGTTACATGGCAATGAATCAGCCCCTTAGCCTGAGTCAGCTGCCACAGGCCAGCTACGGGTTTTTAACTGACATGAAGACATATTCTATAAATCCACACCTAGGCTCTCACTCCTGGAGTCATGTTATCTCAGAATCACAGCTTTCATTTAAAACAGTTTTTAGCCCTTATGGTTGCAAGGAACTTCTTGAAAATAAGAACGGAGAATAGCTGGTACAGTGATATCTGCCTGAGCCTGCAAACAGCCTGAAACAATAGTTCAGAGACATGTGAAATGCTCCATGCATCTCAACAGGGTGTTGACGACATAAGAAGCAGAATGGGGCCTCACTGATGCCACCCTAGCAGAGAACTGTGTGTGTGACAGGAAGGGAAAAGTGCAGTATGGTCAAGCTTTCCCCACAAAAAGATATCTGAACTGCTGGCCTACATACTGCGTGGGGGCTCTACTGTCACCCTCACATCTCTAGGAATGAGAAGACAGGGGAGAGACCCTGCTGCCATTTTTGGGAGAAGTCCCCAAGCTGGTGCCCCCCCTTCTCTGTAAGGGAGAACCTTCCAGCACACCACTTCAAGCAAAGGGCCTGCCAAGACATTAGGGACTCCACATCATGGTGTGCAGTAGCCAACCCCAAGCATTCAAAATCATGAATCAGCTGCTCTCCTGCCAAGAAACAAATCATAAGTTTAGCAGAAAAATAATAAGATTTAAAAGAAATAATGAACAGGGGACTCTTGTTACTTGCTATCTGGTGTTTGAACCACTAGAGTTCATGTTTTCATGCTTTCCCATAACCACAAGGGCTAGAAACCTACTTATGGTTTAATAAAAATCTGGGATTGTCACATAAATCCAGGATGTAAAGCCTTAAGAAAAACACCAAATAGAACACAATTCTTGTGGGGGGAGAGAAGAGGGGAGAAACACAAGGCAACACTGGTTGTGCCTAAAATCCTGGATTACTGTAATCTAGTCCTGGCTATAGCATCACATTCAAACTACTTGTCACTACCTTCAACGCTCTATACATCTCTGCCCCTCACTACTTATCCACTTCTCCCCTGTGTCAGGGACCATGCCCTGGGCAGTTGCGCCTAGTGGCTGGAACAGGAGTTAGTAGCCAGGAACTGGAGCCAAGGCCCAAGGGTCAGACCTGGAGGCAGAAGCCAGAGCCAAAGTAAGAGGTTAAGAACTAAGGATCAGAGCCAGGTTACCTGGAGTGAGGCAAAGCAAAGGCTGAAGCAGGAGCTATTAGAGCCATAAGTAAATGCTTCAAGCAGCCAGTACCCTATTGCTGCTAGTTTTAAGACCAGGTCTGCTGATCCCCTCAGCCAATCAGACCATTTGGCCAATCAGACAACGGCAGCTTAGCTGGGGCCCAGCAGTGCTCATTAGATTGCCTGAATGGTTCTATTTAAGTACCAGGATGTGGGCAGGCACAAGCCCGCCCACAGCTAAAAGCCCCTCCCCCAGACTAAGGGGAGGAGCTATTGAACCTGGACTCAACTAATTACGGAGGACAACGAATGAAAAAACAGGGGCAGGCATGAAAGGCAAAGGGCTAAATGGAAGGAACCTGAAGGGGACACCAAGCAGAGAACCCTGGACAGTGCCCACTGCTCCTCAAAAGTAGCCAAGGAGTCAGCGGATGCGACCCAGAGGAACTCTGCTTGGAGAAGTGATCGAATGGAGGAATGGAAGTAGGCCCCACGCTCGCAGAGCACCTCCTTGGCCATCCTCCTCTCTCAAGTGTTGTAGATGGCCACCTTGGCCAAGGTAAGGAAGAGGTTGATGAGGAGATCCTGCAACTTTGTGGGGCCACGGATGGGGTGCACGTAGATCAGGAGGTATGGGGAGAAGTGCAGCCAGAACCTCAGGAGAAGGTTCAAGAGGAGCCGAAATAGGGGCTGAAACCTGGTGCATTCCAAATATACATGCACCAGGGTCTCCCTCACGCCGAAAAAGGGACAGGCTTCGGGACGGGGGGTGAACCACGCCAGGTACACGCCCATGCTCACAGCTCCATGAAGGAGCTGTGGAACCAGGTTGGAATACAGACTGGCCCACCAGGGACTGTCGCCCTCGACAGGTGGTAAGAGGTCCCACCACTTGGTGCCAGGGCGGGACACAAGGGTGAGAAGACGGACAGTGTGGAGTACGATGTGCTTGTGGCACGGTTCAGAAGCCGGTGTGCGGAGGCGGTGGTCGGGGCAGCTCGCGGGCAGTGGCCCGATGAAGAGTTCTGGAAGGCCCAGGGTGAGGGGCAGGCGGGGAGCACCCTCCCTCAGGATCTGCTTGAGATAGCCCTGAGGAGCGGGGGCAAGGCTACCCCCACCTTCTGAAGAACACGCTGAGGGTTTTGAAGGGTGGAGAGCCCCATGCGCCGCCCCAGTGCTTAGGGATCCTCCTAGTACCCCTGGTCGTAGTCCAGGAGGTCTCCGATCTTGGTGATGCCTGCCAGGACCAGCCTCTGGTGCACCGAGTAGGACTCTACCACCTGCACACTGAGATATGGGTTGTGTAGCGGGGGATCTGCAAGGAGACCTGCCTCCTCAGCAGTTGCCACAGACCTGATTGTGAAGACGATCCTCCAGGTCCGGAGGAGGTCCTGGTAGAAGACTGGCAGCTTGGACCTCGCAGAAGACCCCTGCCCGAAGGGGCAGGTAAGCAAGCTATTTGCAGATTCTTACTCCTGACACCTTGCTGAGCTTGCCACCATCCCTTATGCTTAACCAATGTTCCCACGCACCTGTCAGCTTCTTGCATGATTGCCTCCCTGTGGTTTCTTCCATGTAGCCCCATCTGCATGATACACCCTATTTGAGTTCATCATCCACAAACAAACAATGCTTTTACAATACTGCATACAGTGAAGGTAGCTGACCTGGATAAAAATACATGTTTCCTGTTTCCCTAATCCTAACTTCTTCCTACTTGTCATTCTGCTATTAGAATGAGACCTGTTCTGGATAGGGCCTTGCTGTATGTCTGTAAAGCACCTATCACAATCTGTGTGCTACCATAATCAAAACAAGCGACAATGATAGTAAAACACATTTTTTTTGAGTCAGAGACTAAGCAGTGGCAGCTCTAAAGCTTGTCCATTGTCTCTTTATACTTTTTAGAATTGTTGAGGTTAAATACCTGCGCAAACCCTTTATAGGAGGTTCTGACATGGAATTATATTGATTTTGGACTTGTGGGAAAAACTCTGTTAAAAATTTCTGGAAAGCTTTTCACATCCTGAAGCTCATGTCATGACATTACCTATACTTTAAGAACAGGCTAAGGTAAATTTGCTTCATTTCAAAATATATATATTTGTTCAACTGCACAAGATCTGGAGTTCAGAACCAGAACTGTGATGCTAGCAATGGAACCCCATTCATTAAAAAATTCAAACTGATGGAAGCAACAGGACACAGTATTTATCTGAGTTGTGCATCAATCTCACTGCTCTGCATAATTATCTTAATTAGAAAAATGAACTGAAGCATGAAGACAGTGTGTCTCCTAGCTCTGAAATTATCATACCCCATATCATCAGTATGCTTGGGTAACTTGTAATTAGGGACAAAGGTTATACATAATTTTACATGTTGAACAACCGGTTTTATACATATCATTTTGAAATTATTTAAAGACAAGTTACAGAACTTGCTTTCCCCAGTATGCCTGTAATTTTGTAACTCAGCTATCATGCTGCACTAATTAGTGGTTGAGCTTAATAAATAATGAATAAAATAAAAGGTGCAGCCTTTCATAATATTCATATACTATAATAATAGTGCACGTATAACTTTTCATCTGTAGCTCTCAGATCACTTTCCAAAGTTTGGTAAACTCTAATATCTCTATTTTACTGACAGAAGAAGTGAACCACCAGAAAGTGGAGTGATTTGTTCCAAGTCACAGAATAAAGTCTTGTCTACATGGAGCAATTTACTAATTTACAGGTCTACTGCGTAGACACTCTTATTTTGGAGTAAAAGTGCTTGTTCCTGATTTAACTTACATCACTTTCAAAGTCATGCATGCTCAACCAGAAAAAAAGGCAAATCCTGCCTGGGTTCTGTCAGAACTTTGCTGAAATTGAACTGTCTCCATGAAACATTTATATTTGGATGTGTTGGCAAATTCTGATATAAAAATGTTTTGTTGAATTTTTATGACAATTCCAATTAGAACTCAGACGTCCTGAGTTAAGCAGGTGCTTAAAATCAAGCACATAAATTTCATTAACTTTATGTACATTGAGCAGTCCCACATATTTACATAGTGTGTAAAGTTAAGCAACAAGTCTTCACATTTGATCATATTTCTGTACATTACTTCCACCGATTTCTCTGTGATATTACTTCATCTTACAAATTCACTGAAAAAATATCACCTCTTTCAGGCAAACAATATTGGCTCACTGTCCCAGTCTAGGATTTACACATATTAAAAATATAGAAATTAAAATAACAAGTGGGATCTGTTTCATTAAAGTATTTGCTACATTTCTACAGGGTTGATGATCATCTTTTTAATATGCAAGGAATTTATGGTTTTACAAGTGTGAATCCCACACACACTGAGAAAAAGATGAAATCCTTAGAGCTGGTACATGAATTGAACATAAATTGTTCCCCTCTTGCTCCAGGCCCATCCTCCAAAATCAGTGAAACCACAGCCATCAAGGGAGCTGTTTCACCTGTTTCTGCATAAATGTTTTAATTTTTTCTCATGTTTTCACTTTATGGGCCATTTTTTAAAAGGGGCCTAAACCTGGTCCAGTTTTAATTGTCAGCACAGATGCTGGTATTTAGACATCTAAACGTTATCATTGGTAAACACAATATTGGAGACCATTTTCAAACCTCTGTCCCTAATGCTTTTTTAAGCATTAAAAATGAATTTCAAAAGCAATGTAAATATTAATACTGTATACTTCTATAGCTTCTTTCATTCAAGGATCTCAAAGCTTTTCACAGATATGAATTAAGTTCCACAGCACCTTGCATAAAGGAAATAATAGTGCTTGCCCTTCTATACAACCCTGGTACAACCTCACAGGAATACTGTGTGCATACCTGGATGCCACATTGCCAGGAAGATCTTGACAAAAAGTAGGAAGCTCAGAGACGAGCAACACTAGTGATTAAGAACTAGAGGGACTGATTCAGGAGGAATGATCAAAAGAACTAAATATGTATAGTTTAATTAAGTGATGGCTAAGTGGGTTATAATACTCTACAGATATCATTAGACAACTAGGGCCAGATTGTGACTGACACATGCACAAGAAGGACACACGGAGCCTCCTTTCCCTGCGTGAGCCCCCAATAAAAGGGCTAATTATGGATCACAGATACAGTCCTGATTGCTCCCTCCTTAGCATCCCAGCTGTGTTAATCACCCTGAAGAGGGTGGGGAGAAGGTAGGGCTATGAGTCTATCCTCTTCCAACTCAGTGATCTGAGTTTGTGAGGCACAGAGATAGGAACACGATGCATCATCCTAAAGGATGGCACAAGAAGTGCACTCCCAATGTATGCCTGGAGGCTCAGGGTGGCATTTTACCTCCATGAGGCATGTTTCCCGCTGCTCTTGCTGAGGTGGTGCAGCTTTATGTATAAATTACATGATCTGGCCCCCTGGATAAATAAAATCAACAATAACATTACACTTAGCTCTCATATAACACTTTTCATCAGTACATCTAAAAGTGATTTACAAAGGAGGGCAGTATCATTATCTTCATTTTATAGATGGGGAAAGAGGCTAGAAAGCAGGGAATTACTGGAGTAATGGAATGCAACTAATAAAAGGAAAATGTAGGCTAAATATGAGGAAAAACTTTGGTAGTAAAATGTTGAGCTGGAACAGGCTATCTAGGGATGTGGTGAGAACCTTATCTCTTGGGGTAAGAAACTAAACTGGACATAATACTAGAAAATGTACTGTAGTAAACAATTATGCATTGGTTATAGTGATGGAGTAGATATAACAACCTTGCGGCTGGTTTACCCTCCTCTCCCACAGATCCTCTCCTTATTCTCAGGATAACATTGTTCGGGGATGTATCAACAAATGTGTTGTATGTGAGATATGGGAGATAATTATCCCACTCTACCCAGCACTGGTGAGGCCTCAGATGGAGTATTAAATCCAGATTTGGGCACTATACTTTAAGATGTGGACAAATTGAAGAATCCAGAGGAGAGCAACAAAAATGATAAAAGTTTAAAAAACCTGACCTATGAGGAGAGACTAAAAAATCTGGGGATGTTTAGCCTGGAGAAAAGAAGACCAAGTGAAGATCTGATAGTAATCTTCAAATGCATTAAGGGCTGTTATAAAGAGGATGGAGATCAATTGTTCTCCATGTCCACTGAAGATAGGACAAGAAGTAATCAACTTAATCTGCAGCAAGGGAGTTTAGGAAAAACTTTCCAGCTATAAGGATAATAGCAATAGGCTTCCAAGGGAGGTTGTGGAATCCATGTCATTGAAGGTTAGACCAACACCTGTCAGGGATAGTAGGCATGCATACTCAATCCTGCCTGAATGCAGGAGAATGGACTACATGACTTCTTGAGGCCCGTTCCAGGTGAAATTTCTATCATTTTATAGCATCCACTATGCATGGAACACCCATCTGGAGCCACAACACCAGGCTTCTGTCATCTCCATGTTCAACTCCCTCAACTGAAAAAATATACTTAGCATTTATATATTGCTATACATGTTCAAAGCATTGTATAGAGATTAACTAAATTAATCCTGACAAAGCCACTGTGCTGTAGGAACACAGGAATTGCCCTATCAGATTGAAACAGTGGCCTATCTTTGACTATGGCCAGTACCAGAGGCTTTAGAGACAGGCACAAGAAACTTTGCAGTAGAAATTTATGGGATAACCTGTTCATAGAGTTTCTTTATAACTCCCAGCAGTCAGATGCTGAAGCATGAGGGTTTACAGCTCTCCCAAACTTTGTTTTTTTAAAGTCCTATTGTTGTAACTCTGGATGTTTTCCTCATTGTATAAATTTCCCATCTTTTTTTTTTAAATCTTGCCAAGTGCTTGGCCTCAGTGATGCTTTGTGCTAATGAACTCCACAGACTAATAGCATTTTGTATTACTGTCCTCATGTACAGATAAGAAAACTGAGACAGCAAAGCACTGTCAGATACAGGATTGGAACACAAGGTGAGGTCAGGATTGTGACCTCCTGACACACCCCTGCCACTCCAACAAAGTCCCCATTGCTCATCATGTTGTGTGTCAGCCTTGCTAAGTATCCACATAATCCTACTGCTATAACTTCTGCCCCTCTTCTTCTACCCTTTCTGTACAGGGATGCAACCACCAAAAAAAATTAACAGGGATCTGGAAAAACAAAATTAAAGGGGAGGAGGCTTTAGGGTTTCTTCCCGGAACAAATGAAATAGCAGAGGCAATTTATGTCCCTCCTTCCCTTCATCCTCAGCTTCTGGGAGGGACAGTCCTCATCCCACAGGAGCATCCTGTAAAGCTCAGATTTCTGCTTCATATTCCTGCACTCATAGTTTCCAGGAACTCCATCCCCCCACACACCAAATCTCTTGTTTTTTCCCCATTAGTACCAGAACTTTCTTCCTCCTTCCTACCCCCCATCCCTTCTGACCTTTCTCTTCTGGGACCTGCTTGGGCTGCTGCTGCTACTTTCTGTGATCAGAAGAGAGAGAAGATCTTTATGTCACTATTCCTGGCTTCTCTCTCACACCCCACTGCTAGGAGAGAGAAGAAACCATAAACTAACAGAACCTTGCGGGCCAGCTACCTGATCTGGGCTTGCTGTTGTTGGCTGTAATTCTGTCCACTGCTGCTGTGCTCAGTTGCCTAGCCCATGGGTGACTGGAGGCCATCATGGCAGCACAGAAGAAGCAAGTTCTGCAGACAGAGCTCCAGCCAGCCACAGTTAAAGGATGGGCCCAATGTCACAGGGAAACAAAAATGTTGCAGGAGTCGTGTCTCCCACAGTGATTATACCTATACCTTTGTAAGACTGTGATACTGTCATGGCTTCATGTATGAAATTAGTTTGGAAGCTCTTTGGGGCTTGGACCAAGTCTGCTGATGGGTACTATGAGGCATCTAGTTTGTTTTTGGGTGCTGTGAAATAATTAGTAAAATAGGCCTTTTCCATCTCTAATATGGTTCTATGATCATTGTAAAAGGCACTCCCTGCTATGGACCCTTGAACAGAACGACAGAAGCATTTCTCAGGTGGCTGTAGAATCCATAGGCCTTGTGCCACATGGCCCTGCAAAGGCATGTGATTATAATTTATGGTACAACAGTCCATTGTCTATCATGGCATAGCTCAGATATTAGACAAACAAACATTAATAGAATGTTTCAGAATAGTGCCCTATTTATGGACATGGCATAAAACCGAGCCCTTGGCAATTAAAAAGCAAAAGATTTAAAACCAATAAACGGAAAATCTTTTTTACACAATGCATAATTAACCCATGGGACCCGGTGCCACACTATATCATTGAGGCCAAGTTCTTAGCAGGATTTTAAAAGGGATTAGACCCTTCCACGGCTGGGGATGACTTCCACAGTTGCACTGCACAGAAGGAGGACTGTAAACGGTCATGGTTCAGGATCTAAGCCTACCACTAACTGGCAAAGGTTAGGGGGAAATTTCTCCTCCACGTGGGTTATATCATTATGTGATTTCTTGCCTCTTGGTGGGATACCTTGGTGCAGCCTTACCTCTTCACCTTTAAAGGCGTTTCTGTTCGGAACCTCACTGACACAAGCGAACGCAGCTGAGAGGTAATTTAAAAAACGAGCAGAACCCGTGTACCCTCCACGGGGGAGTGGCGCTGATCTGGGCCAGTGCGGCCTCGGAAGGGGGTCACACGTGCTAGCTCAGGCAGCCGGCTCTCTGCACCACACGTCCCGGGTTAGTGCGGCTACCCCTGGCTGAACAGGGGTTCAAACAGTGACGCGAACGGCAGGGACTAGCTGACACTCAACGGCGAACGGCGGCAGAGCCCCGGCCCCGGCTGTGGAAAGACGATGGAAACCGCCCGCGGACTGAGGGAATCCCGGCGCGGGGGCGGGGCTGGAAGGGGGCGGGGCCAGGCAGGCGAGGCTGCCCCTACCCCGTAGCGACCGCTGAGGCGTGGGGGAGGGGCCAACACCGAAGCGGCCCGGGGACTCCGCCCCAGCAGCGGGAGGTGTCGCGCGCGCGCGTCAGGCGGCGCCGTCCGTTGGTGGAACTCGCGCGTGCGCGGCCCCGGTTCCTGGCCGGCGGCTGCGCGGCTTTCCCCGGCGGGCTGGGCCTGCTGCTCCGGCTCGGGGCCCGAGGCGGAGGCGCGCGCGAGTCCCAGACATGGATGAAGAGGACACGGTGAGCGCGGCCATTCCTCTCGCCAGCAGGCGGCGGTGGAGCGCCTCCATTTGGGGTTGACTCCCCGAGGGCTTGAGTTGTGAGGGGGAGGAGGAGGGGTTTGAGGGCATCGGTAATGGGGAGGGG